>JAJPUD010009969.1:0-15222 GCA_023553655.1 Myrmecobius fasciatus | reverse complement strand
AAAAAAAAAAAGAAATGACCAGCAGGATGATTTCAGAGAGGCCTGGAGAGACTTGCAGGAACTGATGCTGAGTGAAATCAGCAGAACTAAGAGATCATCATACCTGGCAACAACAAAAGTATATGATGATCAATTATGATGGACATGGTTCTCTTCAATAATGAGATGTTTCAAACCAGTTCCAGCTGCTCAGTGATGAGGAGCACCATGTGCACCCAGGGAGAGGCCTGTGACATCTGAGTATGGAACACAACATAGCATTTTCACACTCTCTATTGATGTTTGCTTACATTATGTTTTCCTTCTCAGGTTTTTTACTTTTATTTTTTTTTCTCTTCCCTGTACAGCAAGATAACTATAAATATAAATACACATAAAAAAGAAAATAAACCATCCACTACAAGTGTCCTGATATACTTGAATCAATTATTGAAAGAATCACCAATCTCCTACTGAAAGAGATCACAAAATGAAAACTCCAGAAAATGTTGTAGCTAAATTCCAGAATTATAGTAGCAAGCAAAAAATACTGCTAGCGGCCAGGAAAAAAAATTAATATCAAGGAGCAACAATCAGGATTATTCAGGAACTTGCAGCTTCCTCAATGTGCCTAGAATCCAACAATATGTTGTTTGGCAGAATCATGGGTATGCACGTTCATGTGCGCACACACACACACACACACTCACACACACAACAATAATAATTGGTTGGAAAAGAATTTATTATGCTTCAGCTGAATTTAAAGAAGAAAAGGAAATAAAAACAAGAATAGCAATCATAATCTCAGAAAATAAAAGCAAAAATAGATCTAATTAACAGAATTAAGTATGTAACTGCATTTTACTAAAAGGCACAATAAAGAATGAAATAACATATATGTTAAATATATATGCACCAAGTGGTATTAACATTCAAATACATAAAGGAAAAGTTAAATGAGTTGCCAGAAGAAGCAGACACTAAAATTACATTAATGGAAAACTGCAACTTTTACATAAAGGAAAACTTAAATGAGATATCAGAGGAAACAAACAATGAAACTATACCTGTGGGAAACTGCATTTTTCCCTTCTCAGAATTAGATTAGTCTCACCAAATATATATATATATATACAAGAAAGAAGATAAGAAAATGAATATAATTTTGGAATATGTAAATATCATAGATTATAAAGGAATGTATATATTTTTCAGTGATTCATAACACCTCCATAGAAATTGATACCATACTTAAGCATAAAAATCTCACAATCAACTGCAGAAAATAAGAAATACAAAGAGAAAATAGAATATTTAAATAACTATTTCTTAGAAAAAGAAATTTAATAAGCCATGTACTCCCTGAGAGGAAAAAAAGATGGAAAAACTAGATAATATTATGGTAGAAACTAGACAGACTTAACAACTCACAGTCTTTAACAGGATAACGTTAAAATGGGTTCATGATTTAAACATAAGGAGAGCATTGGATAATTCATCTGTCAGATCTTCGGAGTAGGTAAGAATTTATGACCAAGAAATAGAGAACATTATAAAATGCAAAATGTACAATTTTGATTATATTTAATTCAAAAGGTTTGCACAAGCAAAACTAATGCAACTAAATTTACAAGGGAAATAGGAAGTTTGGGGGGAGGAGGGATTACAGCCATTGTTTCTTATAAAGTCCTTATTTCTAAAATGCACTAAAACTAAGTATAATTTATGAGAATATTAAGTCTTTTCCCAATTAATAAAGATTTCAGAAGAAGGCATTAAGGCTATCTGTGGTCATATTAAAGTGCTATAAATCACTTTTTATTTGAAAAAGGAAAATTCAAACAAAATTGAGGTACCACCTCAAACATAATGATTGACTAAGATGATAGGAAAAGATAACAATAAATGTTAAAGGGCTGTTGGAAAAATGGAATATTAATGCGTTTTTGGTGCAGTTGTGAACGAATTCAGTCATTCTAAAGAATAATTTGGAATTATGCACAAAGGGCTATGAAACTGTGCATAACCTTTGATTCAGCAGTTTTACTACTGAGTTGATATCCCAAAGAGATCATAAAAGAGAGAAAAAGGTCCCCCATATACAAAAATGTTTGTAGAAGCCCTTTTCATTGATAATGAATTGGAAATTGAGTGGGTCCATCAGTTGGGTAATGGCTGAATAAGTTATGGTTTTTGAATACAATGGAACATTATAATTCTACAACAAATAACGAGCAGGTAGATTTCAGAAAAGCTTGGAATGGATGCTGAGTGAATTTAGCAGAACCAGGAGAATATCATACATAGTAACAGCAAGATTATGTGATGATCAAATATGTTAGACTTTGCTCTCCTCAGCAATGTGGCAATCCAAAACAATATCCATAGATTTAGGATGGAAAATGTTATTCATTCCCAGAGAGAAAAAACAAAACAAAACAACTATGGACACTGAATTTGGATTGAAGAATATAAAATAATCAGGTATATATCAATATATATGTGCATATATTACCATTGGCATAGTAATCTAGTGTTTGATAAATAAAAGATACTAAGTTTTGTACAAGTACTCACTATCTAGCAAAAACTTCTGGGAAAAACAGAAAGCAGTTTAACAGAAATTAGGTGTAGATCAGTATCTCATATTGTATGCAAGATAAAATCAAAATAAGTACATGATTATGATATAAAGAATGATACCATAAGCAAATTGGAATGCATAGAATTGTTTCCTGGTTAAATCTATGCACAAGAGAACAATTTATGACTAAACAAGATAGAGAGCATTACAGAAAGTAAAGTGGCTAATTTTAATTACAGGAAAAAATGGTTTTGTGTCAATAAGATTAAGGAAAGCTGAAAACTCTGGGGGAGAAGGGGCACAATTTTTACAGCAAGTTTTTCTTACAAATCCTCATTTCTTAAAAGTCACATTATAAGAATAAAGGTCATTTATCATATGATAAATAGTAAAAAAAATATGAACAGGCAATTTTCTGATGAAGAAATCAAAACAATCTATACTGAAAATAAAATGCTCTAAAACACTACTAGTTAAAATGCAAATTAAAGCAAATTTTAGGTACCACCTCACACTATCATATTGACTAATGAAATGGATAAGGAAATAATAAATGTTGGAAATGTGAGAAAATTGACACACTAATACATTGTTAGTAATGTCAACTGATTTAAATATTTTGGACAGCAAAAAATTATAAAGCTGTGCATTCCCTTTGACTGAGCAGTAGCATTACATGAGAAGAAAACAAAATACCAAAAAAAAAAAAAAAAAAAAAGAAATGGACTTATGTGAACAGATATAGATAATTAGATTATAAATGGATAGATACATTAGATAGATAGTTATTCTATCCATTCTGGCAAAGAATTGCAAATTAAAGGGATGCCCATTAATTGAGGAATAATTGAGAAAATAATGATTATATAATTGTTACAGAATAGATATAAGACATGATTGATAGGATGCTTTCAGCAAAAAATAAAAAAAAATAGTGTACATTAACTGATAGAAGTGAAGTGAGCAGAACCAGGAGAATAGTACAAATAGTAACAATATTGTACAATGATCAGCTGTGAATGACAGTTTTTCTCAGCAACACAATGATCCAAGATTATTTCCAAGGATTCAAGATTTTTAAAAAATGTTACCTAATAATGGTGTCTGAATGCAGATCAAAAATATTTTTACTAATAAAAAATCTTTTATTTGTGTTCATTTTTCTTTCTCAAAAAGATTAATATGGAAATATGTTTTTCAAGACTGCATATGTATGACTTAAACCAAATTGCTTGCCTTCTCTCAATGAGGAAGTACAATAAAAATTGAAGGACGAATTGAAAGAAGAAGGGAAGAATTTGGAACTCAAAATGTTAAACAAATGATTTAAAAAAAAAAAACCTTTGTATGTAATTAGAAAAAAAAATTAATATTTGAAAACTTGACTGAATCATTCTTAGCAGTCAGCAGGAAAACAATTCCAATCATTATATCATTAAGATCTGGTTTCAAGTCTAACACTTAGGTATGACTGTGGAGAAGTCAGTTAAATTCTCTGAGTTACAGAATTTAAATTCTTTTTAGGTCTAGACTATTTCTTAATTCATTTATTTGTTTTCCTAGCACCTAGTGTTTGTCTGTGTCTGACACATGCCTAGCAAATGCTTTTTCATTTTTGATACATTGATTGGCTTTATAATCTATAAGAAAATAGCATTTGTTCCTCAAATTAAAAAAAAAAGAACTCCAATAAATCCACTCTGGTCAGTTTATAAGCTGAATATTGTATTTAAACATTAAAAGCAAACTCATACAAATCATAGTAGCCAAAGAAAACTTGAATTTCTCTGAAAGTGGACAACACAACAAAGTGAATTTCAGTGTAAATACAAACATATTTGTATACTATGTTAATTCATTAATCATTTCCCATTCAACAAAAATAATAGAATAGATCTGAATCTGGATTTTTATTGACATTGGAAGTTTGTGATGAATAAAACTTCTATTAATGCTGGTGAACACATCCTCTGACACTTAGAGCCATAGGGAGTTAGATAGTAACAGTGAGAGGCTAAGTCACTTGACCAGTGACAAAATTAATGTGTGCTATAAACAGGATTTGAATATATCTGTATGTGAATCTGAGACCCCCAATCTATTATGACACATTGAAATGCAAATACACTTATTTTTTGCTTTCAGGTTTGCAAAGCTCTAACCATTATCTCATTTATTAGAGTTAGAAGATAGATTTGGTTGCAGCTATAAGCAGGAACACAGAGAAAGTAAAATATAAATATTATTCAAGTATAGGTAGAAGCTTTCAAGTATCACCCGTGTGTGTGTATCTGTATGTATGCATTCAAAGTTTTTACACATATATTGGATGCTATTCCTAACACATTTTGGGGATTTATTATTAATATAGCCAGAGTTACATCTTATAAAACTGCTATGAAAGGTCTGACCCCTGGCCATTTGCATAACTCCATAATAATGTTGGTAATACATAATGCATTTTTCTTGAAAGCATTATGACAGAATATTACTAGCCTTGGTAATTTGGCATGACACATCAAACTTGTACGTCAGGTTACAATTTGCTTCTTGCCTAGTGCCCTCAACAGCACAAATGTATAATTAATAGTTATAATCTAACTTGGCTATGCTGTTAAAATGAAGCCATGGCAATGAATCAACACTTACATTTTAAAAGCTGTTAAATCTCATAGGTTAATTTCTCTTTTGCACCATTCTTTAAATCAATTATTACCAAAGTGACAAGTAAGTTAGGCTCCTGTCATTTCAGTCATGGGAAGCAATTGTTTTTTATTTGCTCACCTAAATGCAAAAAAATCCAGGATGCCTCTCTAAGGACCTCTTCCTCCATTTAACATAAAGTAAGACTGAACTGTCAATGAAAGCAACTTGACTTAGTCTCTTAAATGGAAACATTTATGTGTTTTCCCTTGAAAATTTGGAAGTTTGACTTGTCATTTATTTTCCAAAACCACAAATAATCAACTGTCAAAAAAGTCTAATAAAGTAGTTCAGTGATTCAGTGAAAGCCTGCTGGTATAGTTACTTGGAAATCTCTGACAAGAGCTGAAATGAAAATAAATACATACATATATATATATATATATATATATATATATATATATATATACATCTATATTTATTTATTCATTTTCAACCTTCAAATGTAAATTTTTAAGAATTGTGTTTCATTTAGTAACTGAGGTATTTTATATAATCAATATGTACATAGAATTATTTTGCTGCATCCCACTTTTACAGAAACGGTATGGTTGCTTCCCAAATCCCTGGGCCCTTAGGCATTTCTGAAACATTCATTATGCCTGTTTGTTTTTAAATATAATATTCCCCACCAACCTCCATTACTGCATAGGTGTCATTTCTGATAGATTCCATTGACAGATAATCCTGAGTTGGTATTCATTCTCTGAAAACTCAGTGCACTCTGTAAGTAGAGACTTTAGAAATAATTTAGTGTCTTTTCTTCTTAAATTATGAATCTTCTATACAAAAGAGGCATTTGACAGATGTCGCCAGAAGTAACCGGATTCCTCCCTTCCCTATATACCAATATCATTAATTCAGTCATTAACCTTAGCAAGGATCTTGAAAAACTGACAAATGCATTTTTCAATGGCAAGATCCTGAACTGAAAAATCTTATTTTATGCCAAATATAGACAATGAATCTATATGGCACCATTCAATTGATAAATATAATGTTTAAGAAGTTTTTACTTATAGTTTCATGTTAATACTCTTCCTTAGGTAAAATAAAAACTAACTTTTAATGATGTTGAATCTACTTGAGAGATATAAAAGAATTAGATCATCCCTCCCCTATCTTCTCCTTTCCCTCTTTCCTGACACACAGGGTCACATTTCTTAGTTTTTTTGATCCTACAGACTTTGACTTGATTAGCATCCCTTCCTTAATACTCTATTTTTAGGTTTTCAGGCCATCACTTTTCTCTGGCTTTTCTACATCTCTGAATGCTTCTTCTAAGTCTTTAATATATCCTCATGCAGATCACAGCTTCTAACTATCAGTGTCCATCAGGGTTCATTTCTGGGTCTTTTTCTCTTTACTCTATTTTACTTCATATGGTGATGTTATCAGTTCCCATGTATTTAATTACCATTTCTAAGTTTATGATTGTCAAATCCACCTATCCCTTTCCAATGCCTCTGTTAAGCAGTGATTCCACATCACCTACTGTTTTTCAGATATCTCAAACTTTCCAGTAGACATCTGAAGTTTAATATGGCCAAAAGAGAACTCATTATATTTCCCTATAATTCTTCCCCAAACTTCTACTTTCCCTATTATTGTGGAGATTAATACCATTTTCCAAGTCTCTCAGGTTTACAACCTAAGAGTCATCCTCTACCCTCATTGTCTCTCAGTCCTTATATCCAATCTGTTAACAAAGGTTTCATAATTTCCCTTTTGAAACATATTTCCAAAATACTCCTTTTTCTCTTCTGATATTGTCACTCAACCAGTACAGGTCTTCATCAAGTTCACTCCTGAACTAATCCAGCTCTCTGCTTATAAGTCAGTCTGGCCCAAATCTCTCCCCACTTCAATTCACTCTCTGTTGAACTACTAAATTGATTTTTCTAAAGCATACATTTGAGTACTTAACTCTCTCTCTCTCTTTTGCTCTTTCTCTTTTTCTTTCTCTCTCTCTCTCCCAAGTCCAATTACTTCTTATCATTACCACATTCAAATATAAAATACCTATTTGACATTTAAAGCCCTTCATAACCTACTTACTTTTTACCTTTCTGTTCTTCAATTCAGTAACAACAACTTTCTGACTGATGCATGAACAAGACATTCCATCTCTCAACTCTAGGCATATTCTCTGGTTGTTCTCCAGTTGCCCTTCTTAAATACACCTACTGTTTTCCTTGCTTCCCTTTAATTCTCTGTGTCTCTTTCTGTCTCTGTCTCTGTCTCTTTCTCTCTATCTTGTCTCTCTTTGTCTCTGTGTTTCTTTCTGTCTCTTTGTCTCCCTCTCTGTTTCTATATCTCTCTGCCTTTGTTTCCCTCTGTCTCTGTCTCTCCATCTCTCCATCCTTCTCTCTCTCTGTTTCTCTGTCTACTTTTCTCTGACTCTCTGTCTATCTCTGTCTCTCTGTCTCTCTTTCCCTCTTCCTCCCTTCCTGTCTCTCTCTGTCTCTGTTTCTATCTATATCTCCTCTATGTATATAAAACTTTTCTCAAACTCTCTCAAATTTAGTTCTTTCCCTTTAGAAAGCAAGAACAATGTTATGCCTCATTTTGTATAGCCAGAGTTCAGCATAATACCTGGCACATAGTAGTTAATCAGTAAATGTGTATTTCTAGATTGATTAGCTGGGGTAACCTATTTCTTCTTGGGACTTTCAGACTACCATGTCTTTTATCTTCTTATATCACTTAAATTCTACCTTGCATTATGTTTATTTATTCATATTTCTTACCTTTTAAATAAATTATAAGCTACTTCAGGGAAAAAAAATCTCAATCATTTTAATAACCCCTTCCATATCTAATACATTATCGTCCAAAGTCATCATTTATTAATTATTGGATGAACAAATGAATAAAATAATGGATGAGAAAATTAACAGTCACTGAGTATAGAAAATTCTTCTTATCAGAACCATGTTGACATTTGACATTGAAAGGATAAACATAGTTTAATTGCTTTTTGTTACTGGGTATCTTTACTTTGGTATAAAGTCTTTATTCCTGGATCACATTATGTTGCTTCTTTGCTTTGCTCAAAGGCCTGAAGGTCTGTCATATGGAAGGGATATTATATTTTCTATTTGGCTTCAGTGAACAAAATATAGGGTAATATCCAAAAAAGGACAAAACAGTTCATTGAGTCTAATGTAAGAAATACCTTTCCACAAATCAGAGCTATCAAAATTGGAATAGGTTCTCTAATCAAAACCTAGCTTCTTCACACTCCACCCCAGGCAACATTACTAAAAGAACAGAGGAATGACCATTTTATGTAAGTTATAGAAGGGATTCAAACAATTTCATGTCTTTAGATGTTTCTTCCAATTTAGACATTTCACAGACTTGTAGAATATTATGGAAGAGACAGATGGGGAGGAATTATACTAAGGGCTTAGGAAATTCACAAATTTTATGAAGAAAAAGATTGAATATCATATTTGAGAGTCAAGTAATTGACCAATTTGAGTGGAATGAAGAGATGAAAGAGATTATATCTATTGAGTCAGATTTTGGATCTATTCTTGAAGTTTAGAATGGTAAATTGTGTAATCTATTACATTTTCCATTCTGTGATCCACAAAATGAATATTTAACTGAGTGTAGAGGAGTAATGTTGCAATATGCAGTTTCATAGAGAATAAAACACCAAGAAAAGAAATTGTAATTAATAATTAATAATAATTAAAATGTTTAGATACTTTATAATTCTTCCAAGGGATGTGCCATTCTTAGTAATTCCATTTCATTACTGAGGTACTAAGTATTCCTGTATATCATATCCTAACTAACAGATTGTAAATGCCATGAAGTCAGTTTGCATTTTTAATGGCCTTCAGAATCTCTGTAATTGCTAAACATAATGGTTGAGAATGACCACAACTTAGTGTGTGAGAAGTGTGCAACACCATGCCATTTGTACTTATTGTAATTGCACTATTCTTTCCCTCCTATTGCATTAATAGTCCCCATGTAAAAAAAAAAAAAAGAAGAAAGAAAGCAAGCTTTTTAAAGAGCAGTAATCTAGATTGCAACTCTGATTTTCTGTTTTTTCCTGATATTTTTTTTTTACTTCTTTTCATTATGTCTGCATTTGTAAAATTCTATTTAGAAGTTTGTGTTCAAACTAACTTTCCAAATTAATATACCCCTTTTCCATCAGGAAAGAAATTAATATAGAAGACAACAGCTCCAGAAAATGGCAGAAATATGTATAACTCAAAGTCTGGAGATGCTAGGCTACATGTCACTTCCTCCCACAACCCTCAGTTATATGTCTGAATTGATTTTGCATGGAGATATATTCCTTTTGAGGTATTTCACAAAAGTATTATTAGGACCATTCACTTGAGTGGTATGGAATTCTATCATTTGCTTTAATAAAATACTCTACTGGAGTGGGAGTTACATTGAATAATTATCATTAAGATGGTGACAATTTTTTTTCTTTGATTTGGCTTAGAATACACATTAGGATTTTAAACTCACATTTTTGCCATCACCATGGTATTACATTATATTGATTGATGTAATTTACTTATCTTCTAACATCCATTATGAACTCCTTGATAGAATGATAAAATGGAATAACAACAAGAACACAGTATTTAGATTCAGAGAACCATGAATGAAAATTTCTGTCACTGCAGTTGAGAAATCCCTGAGCCCTTTTTCCTCATGTCTTTACTAAGTAAGCTATAGTATTTGTACTCTATGTTACTTCCCACCTTTATATATCTTATTTTGATAGTCAGGTTTGTAAATAAGAATTACTTCAGCAATCATGTGATAGGATGTGATAGTTGAAACTCTATGAATGGATGTGATTTTCAACTTTTTTCTCCAGTTGTTTTATGTCTATCAGTCATAAAAAAACAAAGTTTCCAAAAGAATTAAAATAAATATCATTGAAAAATCAACAGGGATATACACATTGAAAATCAATATATGATAATCCATACAAAGGAAACTGAGTATTAGAGAGAGTGACACTCTGGGAGTAAGTATAATGCACTAAGGCAGAATTTCACCTCAAAATCTTTAACTTCAATTACAGTGATATTTTTTTTAACTTCCCCCCTTCAAGGTTGTTCATGGGAGGAGAATATTGTATGCATACAGACTTCTCTTCCATCTTTACTAAATACTTGCTTTTCCTTGATCTGATCTCTCTTCTGAATAACAAGTCTCTTTTCTTTAAAAAAAAAATTGGTTAGAGTATTCTAACATCTTTTTTTTTAATAGATTAGCCCAAAGTGTTAACTCAATCAAGTAATCCTTTTAAGAGGTCCCTCATAATCACTTTGGAGTAAACCCAGGTAATAAAAGCTAATCAAAAATTGTCTTTGTTTTCTCAACAAGATTTCATAATGCATATTTTTATTCCATAGGAGGAAAGGTCTGCCACTCAAATTGATTATTTCCTCTGATAATTCTATGCTTTATAAAATATTTTCAATTGTAGAAACATCAGAATTGTGGGCAGAAGCCAAGTGATGGGAGATTTTTCAAAAAAAATAGTGGTGAGCCATTTGAATGAAGGACTAAGACAAAAAAAAAAACATAAATGATATATAATCAAGAATAAAATGCCTAAATTCCAATAAACTTTGGATAGAAAATGCCATCCATAATCTGAGAGAGAACGATGGCAACTGAATGCAGATGAAAACATACTAAACTTTTTTTTTCTTTGTCATAGTTTTTCCTTTTAGTTCAGATTTTCTTTGCTAATATGACTGATATGTAAGTATGTTAAAATGAATTTACACATATAATCTATATCAGATAGCTTGCTAGTATGGGTAACAATGAGATAAAAGAGTAGGGGAGAAAGAATAGAACTCAAAATCTTACAGACATGAAAGTTTAAAGTCATTTTTGCATATAATATGAAACAATATGATATTAAAATAAAAATTTTAAAATAGAAATAAACAACTTCTTTCTCAATAGGATTTTATTTTCTAACATATATAAAGATAGTCTTCAATATTCATTTTTGTAAGACTTTTCCCCTCTCCTTCCATTCCCCCTCTCCAAGATAGCAAAAAATCTATATAGGTTAAATATGTACAATTCTTCTAAACATATTTTCTTATTTATCATGTTGTTCAAGGAAAATCAGACCAAAAAAAGAAAAAGCACAAGAAAAAGCAAGCAAACAGACAAAAAATGAATATTATGCTTTGATCCATATTCAGTCTCCATGTGAATGTGAATGACATTTTCCATCCCAAGTATTAGAATTGTCTTAAATCATCACATTGTTGAGAAAAGTCAATCCCTAATACTTGATCAGCATAATCCTGCTTTTGCTGTGTACAATGTTCTCTTGGTTCTATTCACTTAATTCAGAATCACTTCATGTAAGTCTTTTCAATCTTTTCTGAAACCACCTTGCTCATCATTTCTTATAAAATAAACATTCTATTACATTCATATATCACAACTTATTCAGCCATTCTCCAATTGATGGATATCCACTCAATTTCCACTTCCTTGTCATTAGAAAAAGAGTTGCTACAAATATATTTTTGGCAAATGTGAATACTTGCCCTCTTTTATAAAATCGTTGGGATACAGAACCATTAGTAACACTGCAGGATCAAATGTATGCACAGTTTTATAGATTTTGAGCATAGTTGCAAATTGATCTCCAGAATGGTTAGATCATTTCACAGTGCCAACAACAAAACATTACTGTCCCAGTTTTCCCACACCCAACATTTATCATTATCTTTTCCTGTTATTTTAACCAAGCTACAGGTATGAAGTAGTACCTGAGAATTGTCTTAACTAGCATTTCTCTAATCAATAATGATTTAGAGAAATCCATAAATTTTTTAAAGAATAAAATGCCTATATTTATAATACAAAGTGATTCATTATTTTTTTTGAAGAATTATTTTTGAGGAAATATGTATAGAGGATGAGACATTTTCTTTTCTCTATGTCTCTTGTTTGATTACATATAGTAAACAAAATGTGTCTACCCCAACTTATGTATGACAAAAGGTAGAATTATTACCTTAGTCAAACTAAAGAAAAGAAAGGAACAGAAGGAACTGCAGGACATTATTGGCAATTATTTAAAAGAAGGATTCTATTGGTTTTGCTCTCATGTAGCACTAGGAAATGGAACAAATAGAATGAAAAAGGTTTAGGCTCTTCCTCAGATTGCTTGATAATCTGAAGGACTAGCTGATTGGCTATGCTAAGGAACTGGGGATCTCTGTGGAACATTGGAGAGCATTGATTCTTCTTTTTTTTAATTAAAAGCTTTTTATTTACAAAACATATGAGTGATTTTTCTACATTGACCTTTGCAAAAACTTTTTTTTCCCCAAGCTTTTCCCCTCCTTCCCCCTACCTCCCACCCCTCGATGACAGGCAATCTAATACATGCTCAATATGATAAATTATATGACAAATCCAATACATGTATACATATCTATATAGTTATCTTACTGCACAAGAAACATCAGATCTAGAAAGAGAAGAAGAAAAAAACAACCTAAGAAGGAATACAAAATGCATGGAAATATTCACAGAAAGCGTTTAAATGCTGTGTTGTGGTCCATACTCAGTTCCCACAGTCCTCTCTCTGGATGTATATGACTATCTTCATCGCTGAACAATAGGAACTGGTTTGAATCACATCATTGTTGAAGAGAACGATGTCCATCAGAATTGATCATCGTATAGTCTTGTTGCTGTGTATAATGTTCTGCTGACTTCACTCAGCATCAGTTCATGAAAGTCTCTCCAGGCCTCTCTAAAATCATCCTGCTTGTCGTTTCTTACAGAACAATAATATTCCATGACATTCATATATCATAATTTATTCAGCCATTCTCCAATTGATGGACATCCTTTCAATTTCCAGTTTCTTGCCACTATAGAAAGGGCTGCCACAAACATTTTTGTACATGTGGGTCCCTTTCCCTCCTTTAAAATCTCTTTGGGATATAGGTCCAGTAGAAACACTGCTGGGTCAAATGGTATGCACAGTTTGATAACTTTTTGAGCATAGTTCCAAATTGGAGAGCATTGATTCTACTAGCAAAGATACTACTATTGTCTCATATTCATCAAAAGAATTCTTGATGTTTTAGACTATGGAATACCCTCTTTAGAGAAATTCTCAAATTCTTACTTAGTGATGATTTATACGTATATTTGTGATAGAATGTTACTCGTTTAGTACTTCTGTTGCAGTTTTCTCCTTTGAGTCAAACTTCACTATATAATAATGGGAATTACAGTCTTTGAAGTGGGGGGCTGATCTAATTTTATTGGAAATTAAAATGTCCACATTTTCAGTCTTCTTGGATAAGGATGAAAACACCAATGAAAAGGAAAGCAAAATAATTACATTGAAAAAAGTCCCCTACACTATATCTGTATCATTTTTAACTGCTCTCCATTTTACTTTTCCTTATGCACTCAGCAGGTTACTGTCTACATTATATTTTTACCTCTTTTGGTTTCTCTCCACTTTATATAATGAGACATTCTCTAATTTGAGTATTATACATTTTCCTTTATGTTCTTAATATTTATTATTGGCATTTATGAAAACAACAACAGCAACAAAATCAAGCCACTTTTGTAATCTCAGTATTATACACATGTGTAAAGGCTTCTTT
Source organism: Myrmecobius fasciatus (assembly GCA_023553655.1). Lineage (NCBI taxonomy): Eukaryota > Metazoa > Chordata > Mammalia > Dasyuromorphia > Myrmecobiidae > Myrmecobius > Myrmecobius fasciatus. The sequence goes on along the minus strand of JAJPUD010009969.1, from coordinate 1,284 downwards.
ATGTTCTCAAAACTCATTTACCATCAAAACTGCTGCCTTATCCATTATGTGGATAATTGTTGCTTGCTATGCTTAACAACCTTCTTGTTCACTTGAAATGGTTTTTGATTGACAGTCATTCAATATGGCATTAATCATGTCCTCTAATATAAAAGAGACACCCTGAAGCATCAGGTGCTAGTTTAAAAAAATGCTGTTTAAAAAAGAATAGGCAAAAATTCTCATGCTGTTAGGTCACTAAGCAGAGCGACCAAGTATAGCCAACAAATACTATGAATTTCCTGTTATTCCAGCAATGTAAAACATTACTAATTGCAAAAGTAGCACTGAGCCTTGAGACAATTAGGCAAAGTACATCCTTAGTGTTCTCACCATTTACCATATCTGTCTTGGATACCCTTTCTACTCCAGTTTTGCTTGCACTTTCTCTTACCCTGATCAATATCATTCTACATATTTTCTCGAGTAAAAAAAAAAAAAAACCGAGAAGACTACCTTAGTATGGTCTGCCAAGATATCTATGGGGCCTGTCTTGGCCACCTTTGGAATCATTGTGCCAAGTTTTGCTTCCAATTGATGCTAACACATGCTGTTATGTAAAGGTTTAGTCTTTTCCCCCCCAAAATAGCAGTGAATATATTTAATATGATAATGCAAGCATAGAGGAGACTTCAAAGGGACACTCTTCTTTGCTCCCTTCAGATGCACTCAGTATGATTTTATGAATATAATTTCCTGTTTTTTGTATATATTCAAAGTTTTCTTTTCTAACCCCAAATAATAACTATGGTTTCCAATTCAGGATACAGGAAACCAAAATTATGACAGTTCTTGTAGGGGAAATATTTTGGGGTATGTGGCCCGCTATTATATTTTTATGTTCTTCCTTTTTATTTATAGCCAATTGTACCTACTGGACACCAAGCTAAAAATCCAGTCATTCTCTAGTATCATCTAACCCATTTTCAAATCTGTCATGATTAAAGCCAAATAACAAAGTAATTTGAGTGAAATCACAGCCAGAAATAGTCATGAATTGTTGCTGAGAATTTGAATCAATTCTCTCTTATAAATTTGTCAATACCCTTTTGACATATCCTGTCCATGTTAATGTATTTTATATCAACATGTAGATTTAGGTACTTGGCCAAGTTGAAGCACTGATGACCCATTTAAATAATATTAATAATATAATTATATTAACATGTTTGCCTAATGATTAAGGAGAACTATCATCTTTTTTTATTTTCTTATTTTTTTATTAATACTTTTTATTTGCAAAAC
>JAJPUD010009968.1:35600-67946 GCA_023553655.1 Myrmecobius fasciatus | reverse complement strand
CCAGTAATGGTACTGCTGGGTCAAAGGGTATGCAGAGTTTTATAGCCCTTTTGGGCATAGTTACAGATTGTTCTCCAGAATGATTGTTCTCCAGAATGGTTGCATCAGTTCACAATTCCACCAATGATGCCTGTTTTGTTTTTTTTTTTTTCTAAATAATAGCTTATTTTTCCAAATACATGCAAAGATAGTTTTCAACATTCACCTTTGCAAAACCTTATGTGCCACATTTTCTTCTTCCTCCCCACCCCCACCAGACAGCCAGCAATCCAGTACAAGTTAAACATGTACAATTCTTTTAAACATATTTCCATATTCTTTATGCTGTGCAAGGAAAGTTAAATCAAAAGGGGAAAAAAAAAAAGGAAAAAAAAAACCCCAAGCAAACAACAACAAAAAAGGTTGAAAATACTGTGCTTTGTTTCACATTCAGTCTCCACAGTTCTCTCTCTGGAGGTCGATGGCTCTTTCCATCATAAAGTCTATTGGAAATGCCTTGAAATCATCTCATTGTTGAAAAGAGCCATTTCCATCTCAGCTGAGTATCACATAATCTTGTTGCTGTGTGCAATGTTCTCTTGGTTCTATTTACTTCAATTAGCATCAGTTCATTTAGGTCTTTCTAGGTTTTTCTGAAATCCACCTGCTTACCATTTCTTAAAGAACAATAATATTCTATTACATTCATATACCATAACTTATTCAGCATTCCCCAACTTGTGGGCATCCACTCAATTTCCAGTTCTTTGCCACTACAAAAAGGGCAGCTACAAACATTTTTGCACATGTGGGCCCTTTTCCCTTTTTTATGATTTCCTTGGAATACAGACCCAGTAGAGACGATGCTGGATCAAAGGGTATGCAGTTTAATAGCACTTTGGGCATAGTTTCAAATTGTAAAATTTTTTTCTGAGCTATCTGCTTCCCTTCTAATCTTGGTTGCATTGTTTTTGTTTGTATAAAAGCTTTTAAATTTAATATAATCAAAATTATCCATTTTGCAATTTATAATGTTCTCTAGTTCTTTGGCCACAAATTCTTCTCTTCTCCATAGATCTGAGAGGTAAACTATCCCTTGTTCTCCTAATTTGCTTAGAGTATCACCCTTTATGTCTAAATCATGAATCCATTTCAACCTTATCTTGGTTTTTAGGGTATAAGGTGTTGGTTAATGTCTAGTTTCTGCCATACTATTTTCCAGTTTTCCCAGCAATTTTTGTCAAATCGTGAATCCTTATCCCAGAAGTTGGAGTCTGACTTTATCAAACATTAGATTACTCTAGTCATTAGCTGTAGTAATGTCTTGTGCACCTAATCTATTTTACTGATTGACTACTCTTTCTTAGCCAGTGCCAGATGGTTTTGATAGTTGCTGCTTTATAATATAGTTTTAGGTCTGAAACAGCTAGGCTTTTTGCTTTTTTTTTTTCTTCCATTAATTTCCTTGAAATCCTTGACTTTTTATTATGACCCAAGCCTTCACCTCAAGTCCTCTCCTTGTTCTTCCTATGCCCAGTTTTTTTTTTTTTTTGCCCCATAACCGAAGTTCTCTAGGATTGGGGTCCTGCCCATCTTTTATTATTCTTCCAAGGAGAGGTGTGCTGCCCTGAACAACAGGCCTGTCTCCCTCCAAAATATACTTAACGATTGTTCCCTGCTTGGCCTACTCCCTGGTGCCCTCCCCTGGACCCTGGCCCTGTTACTATGCCTGTTTGTCCTTCCATCTTTGTCCTGCTGCCAGTTGCTCCTAACACTTCAGATTTCTTCTTAGAATTATTACTGGGGCTTTCCCTGACATTTCTTGCACTTGACTCCAAGTGTCAGGCAGTGGCTCCCAAACCCTAGTAATGAAGTTGTTTTCTACATTTGCCTCATTCATATTTCCTTTCATTATTTAACTGTGAAGTCCAATGGTCCTGATGTCCTCTTCCTAGATGATGTCTATCTTTCTCACTGCCATGACCTCTGGCAATCTCATTGGGCTTTGTAGACTTTTTAAAAAAAACTTGAAAGGCTGCTGTGGAAGAGGGGTAATTAGGTTTGCTTGCTGGGCCCTCATAGGAAGAACTTGGACCAACAGGGGAAGTTGAATCTCAACAGGAAAAATCTTCCTAATGGTGTCATCCCCAAATGGAAAGAACTCCCTGTTCCTGAAGATGGTTGCATAGAGTCGGAGAGGTTATTTAGCTGTGAAGTCCAGTGGTCATGGTTTGGTGTATTGTGACCCCTTTGGGCATCAGTATTCTCATCTCTAAAACATGGAAGTTGGACTAGCTGATCTCAGAAGGACTGTTCAGCCTCGAAGAAGCTATGGATAAGTTGGGAAACTTGGGTTTAAATCTCACTGCTGTCTTTTACTAATTTTCTAATCACATTGTTGGCCGTGCAGCCTCTCAGAACTAAAGTATCTACCCCTGTAAATGGAGAGCAAATCCACCTCACAGGTTTTTTTGTGAAGATCAAATGAAATAAAGAATATAAAGCATTTTGTAAGCCCAAAAATGCTGAGTCAAATGATTATCTGTAAAATGTGGGTCAGAAATCAATCCATACCTCATAGGGTTGTGAATAAAGTGCTTTGTAAACATTAAAACATGGAAATGAGAATCTTAGGACCAATGGTAAGGACAAAATCGTTTATATTACCATGGCCCGTTAAAGTTTGCCAAAGTACTGTTTCTCACAGCCACTCTGTAAAGTAAAAAGAATGGGTGAATGACTTGTTCAGGATCACACAGCTCTAAGGACAGAACCCAAAGTCTTCACTTGAAAACCCAGCATAGGTTACAAAAGGATCACTTCTCTTAATCCCTTCACCTTTTCCCTCACTCCCAGAGTGCATCTGGTGCTGGGAAGTCTAGGCAAAATGGTATTTGTCCTTTGTACGATCTCTCCTATGAGACTCAAGCTCAGAACAATCTCAGTTGAATGCCTTCCGGGGCCCCGTTGTGTTGGGGCACACGGCCAATGCTGCTAACAGTTGGAAAAGGCTGTTGGGTGGGTAGAGGGACTCACAATCCCGAAGGTGGGAGTAAGGGTGAGATGTGTGGTCCAAAGATTCCGATTGGGTCCTGCTTAGTCTCACGAGAGTGACAGGAAGACCTCTGCCGCCATCTTGATAGCTCTTACTGCCCATACTTCCCGGGTCAAAGTGCCTCTCGCTGGCACCATCTCCCGCCCGATTTAGAACGAAGGCTCCCTGAAGGCAGATAACCATTGCTCAGCTTAGCACAGCGCTTGGCACCTAGTCAGCTTTTAGTAAACGTCAATTTTCATTCGTGAAGCCAGAGGGGGTTCTGCCACCAAGTAGCCACAGGGCTTCGGGTAACCCTCACGAAGCTCTCCAGGAAAGATGCGCCGATATCCACCTCGAGGAGTCTTCGGGAAACTGTTCCCTAAAGCGCTATGGCTAGGGAGCGTTCTGACTTGTCCCTGATCTAACCACGTAGCCCTGCTCTGCTCAGCTCTGTAGACGGCTGCTGCTTAAGCTTTTTCCATCCGGTGAGAAGTGGGCTCCCTTCTGGAGTGTGTGTAGGGATAAGACGAGGACGGAGGGTTGGGTTCTGCGAGAGGGCTGGGCGGGGGTGGGGAAGGAGGCACGTCGGGGAGATTCTTAGCAAAGGCCCCTTTCCTGCAGGCTTCTGATCAGATCGAGGAAGCCACACTTGACATAAGGCGCCGTGGTCGCCCCCTCCCCTGCTCGAAATGATAGGATTGGGTGGAGGTTTGGGGGCGGGGCGGCCTATGTAGGGGGAAGAGCAGGCCGGCGGGGAATCCCGGACTCTGGGGCTCTTCTTTGGAGCTGAGCCACCGCCTCCACTCCATCCACGTTCGGAGCCCTGGGATCGGATCGGGCCTAGCTAAAGCATCTTCCATTCACAAGGCTGCCTCCGCTGGCGCCCAGAAAGGGTTAAAGGACTCCCGGTTTTGCTATTGGGAGCAGAGGTTGCGCTCCTTCCCCTCCCAGCCAATCGCCAGGCTCCCCGAAGCGGCGGCTGCTTCCTGACTGGCTGGGCCACCTGCCCCGTCGGGGCCGGAGTAACGCGTTGCGGGGGGCGCAGTTGCCCGCGCCCCGAGAAGAGGGAGGGAGGGGCGGGAGCATAAAAGGAGCTGGCTGCCGCTGCGGGGGCGCGCACATTGCTCGGGCGACCCAGGCGGAGCGTATCCTGTCCTCCCGACCCCTCTAGCATGAGCGGTCCCGTAGCCTCCGAGGGGCGGCAACCCGAGCTCCCCAGGTTCCTCAGGTGAGTGGCTGTCGCGGGAAGGGATGGGGGCGAGGGACAAGCTCAGGTTGTCAGTGCCCAACCCCGACTGGACGCGGCACCGGTAGGGTCTTGAAAGCCTGGGGAACTTCTCCGGGTCCTCCCCTGAAAAGGTCGAGGGGTTTTCCAATGCCCGGGCCCGGGGGTGGGGCAGCGACCAGGAGGAGGCATAGGGCCCACGGACTCTTGGGGTCCATGGGGACGATTGTACCTCTTAGTTCTTGGAGAGGTAAGGGGTGATTTCCCGGGGTCCAGTGCCCTCGATCCCCTCAGGAAGCTCCTTTGCACAAGGCCAGGTGGGAGTTAGGAAGAATCTGGGATTAGAGAAAGAGCCTCTCTTGCTCCTAGCCGACAAGGGGGTGGGGGCTGCTCATTCTGACAGCTTCTGCCAAGGAGAATTAGGAGAGTGACCTGGACTATGCCCTGATGAGGACATTGGGTTGGGGCTCCAGGCTGCTCTAGTCCATCCACTGAGGGGGCATCGAACTCCCCCTTTCATAACTATCCCCCATGACTGTCCTAGTTCCCTTTCAGCCGCTTCTCTGCCCACTTACTAGCTCCTGTCCTTCCACAGAGGAGATCCTGTTCTTTCCTGGAGACGGATCTCCTCCCTTACCCTTCCATCCAAGGCTTTTTGATCTGCTATGACTTGGGGGTCCCTCCTCCTCATCCTCTCCCTCAGCTCCCTCCTTCCCAGAATTCTCCCCCGTTTCCCAGGAAACTGCTGTGGCTGCTCTCTCCTGTAAGCATGCCCCTCATCTCCCAGTGTGGGCTCTCTCTCAGTCCCAGCTCCCTGGTGTTTCCTCGTAGGGGAGTGAGGGAGCCTACTCGTGACAACTTCCTGATCTCCGTGGGGCCTCCAGTTGCTCCCTGGAGTCAGCATGGGTGGTATTGGTGGCCAGACTTGGGCCTTGCTAAGCCACCATTTCCCCTAGAATACAAGATTAGACCCTTGGAATAATCATTAAGACTTCTCCCTCAGGGCCTCCTAGCTTCCTCACTAGGGTTGCTGGTCACCCTCCCAGGCCTTTTTCCAATACAGACAGATAAATTCAGAAATGTCCAGTAGAGTGGTGGAAGTAGTTTAGCCTCTTGGATGGAGGGTGAGTCTAAAAATCAGGTTTTAAGAATAAGGAAGGAATAGCAGAGGAAAGGGATCTTGATTCAGGTACCTGCCTTATCACCCCAGTTAACTGTATTGAGGGAGGTGGAAGCTGACAAAGGCACTGAAGTTATTCTTTGAGCTCCCCCTTTCCCTTGATAAAGCAGAGACGGAACATGGGATTGACTGTTCATCAGCTTTCAGTTAGGCACCTTTCTTCCCGAGTCCCTCTTCCTTTTTCCCTTTTCCCTTCAACAAGAAGCTTCCTAGGCACATAGCACCATGGAAGTTGGGACTCCTTTCTTTCCTGCTTCCTTTTTACCTTTTGTCCAGGTGATACTTTTTCTTTGAGTCCCCTACTTGAAGAATGTAGTACCTGGAACATAGCCCTTAAACGTTTGATAATTGACTGATGTAAAGGAGGATGTAAAGATGAACTGACAATTCAGCTTCAACTAGTTACTTTCTCTAAGCCTCAATATCCTACCTTGTAATATGAGAAATTAGTCTATGATCTCCAAGTTCCCTGATTGTTTTGACCTTCCATGATCATATAAGTTAAATAAATGCTGTTGTGAGAAGGGAGCCAGGACAAAAGCCCAGGGATGGGGGAGGGAGTGGCAGAGGAATTTTCTTAGAGGAGCTATCAACTAGAATCCTCTTCCTCTGGCTACTGGGTGCCCTTGATGGGTTCGGAGCTGTCCAGGTGGAGAGGTTCTGATGATTGTGACCCTAGTACTGATGCCCATCCATATCCTGGCTCCCTGCTCTTTGAAGCTCTTTGGAAGGTTCCATAAAGGAAAGAATCAGGCTGAGATCAAATTTTGCCCCTCTTGGTACTCATTACATTAGCTGAAGCTCAGTTGCCTCATTTGTTAAATGAGCATGATTCTCTACACTTTCTGCATGGAATAGCTGTTGTGAGGATCTCACATCAGGAGTCAGAGTGATTCTGGCAGGTGGTCCTCAAACCTGCTTCCTTGTTCTTTATCTGCAGAAAAGCTGTGGAAGCCCTTTGGGGGGAAGGAGTCCTTCTACACATTGGGCTGGTCAGCTTTCAGGAATAATGATGATAATAACAATTTACATGTAGTTTTCATGTTTGCAAAATTGCCCTTCACACATATTATCTCATTTAATTCTTATAAAAACACTGTAAGGTAGGTGCTATGCATATCCCCATTTTTCACATGGGGAAACTGAGATCGAGAGAGGGCTTAAGCAGTTTGGACTAGTATCTGAGGAAGGATTTCAACTTGGGTCTTCCTGACCTGTATGCCTGAATGAGGAGGTGGAAACATGGGGCTTGAGTCTGAGATAAATATAAGAACTAATCTTTCAGAGATGGGCTGATAGGTCTAACCTTAACACTCCCAAGACTGGAGCTTGGAGAGCTGTTCCTTAAAGTGGAGTTAGGTAGTGCTGGCCTTCTGAATTCCCCATGTTGAAGAGATAGAATCATGACTCTACAGTTGGAAAGGACCTTTCCAGCTCTCTCTGCCTCCCTCTCTCCCTCCCTCTGTTTCCCCCCTCCCCCCTCTCTCTCATCTTTATCTCTGTCTCTGTCTCTCTCATGAGGTCCCTGCAGGTTCAATAACTTGCCCCAAATCACACAGTAATTTGCATCAGAAGTAAGATTTGAACTTGAGTCCTCTGATCAATGCTTTTGCTCTTGTGGAGCTGGCTGAATAGAAGGGCTGAGGCAGGAATTGGGGATCAGATGGTGAAAAAGACTTTTTTAATGGCATCTCCTCCTTCCACAGGGGAGCAGTGTCATGAGTGGAATTCCCAGCCCCCTCCCCACCCTTACTTCTAGCTTCCACCTCCCCAGCGTAGGTTGAAAAACAGCCCCCACCTGTAGTTATTTCTAGGACTGGTGACGTGTGACATGAAGCTTCATTGTCTCCTGCTCCCTAGGAGCTCCCTCCTCTGCCTCCCCCACAGTTCCCACGTGGGATCCCACCTTTCTCTCCACAGGTCCTCCAGAACATGTCCCTTTGCCCCCACTAAAACTAAGTCCTAACTCTTAACTGCAGGAAGGCTGGAGTCGGTGAGTTCCAGAGTTATAGGACATCAGATGGGACGGATATGGATGTGACCATGCTGGGGCCTCAGGCTGGGAATGAGGGATGGATGACATTGGTGATGGACGTGGAATACAAAACAGAAAAGTGATTCCTTCAAAGTCTCATAGTGAGTCAGGAAGAATCAGAGTCAAGGCACCCTGACCCCCGACTCCTGTACCCTTTCCATTGGCTGGAATGCTCACTTCTCTTTCCTGCATTAGTTAAAATTACACCTTTCTGCAAGGTGTTTCCTTGTCCCTGAATGCTCTTAATGCCAGTGTCTTCTCCCTGAGATTACCTCCTGTTTACTCCTTATTGTTTTTGCATGTTGAGAATTAGAATATGAGCTCTTTGAAGGCAGGATCTGGTTTTTATTTTTATTTATTTTTGCCTTTTTTTAGATCTTCAGCACTTAACACAGTGTTTGGTACCTAGTAGGTGATGAATAAATGTCCCTGACTGACTCCTAGTCCAGTCCCAGGCTTCTTGAATATCATCAGTCACATCTCTTCCCCCACTCCACTCCATGGTTCCCTATGAGTGCTTTAATTACCACTTAAGCAGGGAAATGATTCCCAAATTGGCTGGGGGGAAGAGCTGGCGAGATGGTACTGTCTCCTGTCGTCCCGCTCCTCCCTTCCTTTTGTTCCCCCAGAGAGAGTGGAACTTTTGGGAACAAAGTGAGGGGAGGGGAAAGGAGGCAGGAGCAAACAATTGCTTTCAGCTTTCTCAATTTCCATTTACTTCTCTCCCTCCCCAATTCCTCCAGCCTAATTTGAGAGGGAGGTTGGGATAGGTGGGATGATTAAGAGGCAACATCTTGGAAAGGTGCTGTTTCTTGCTACACCTGCTGAAGTTAGCTTCCTTCTAAAGAAGCCCACCAGGAAGGGGGTTGGGACCTTGTCTGTGGCCAATGATTCCTCTCCTACCCATCCACTGAATTGATCCTTCATGCTCTCCTTTCCTCTTTTTCATTCGGCTTTCCAAGTTCAGTTGCCCCCAAAAGGTCAGAAATTCTGTCTTCCTTGGCAGTCTCATCCATGCACTTGACTTTAGCTACTCCTTACTGAGTAGATTCTCTGATTTTTTTTTTCTAATTTCCTGCTGGACCTCTCTTGAAAGCACAACCTTACATTTAGTTTGGTTTAAGACCATAGATTTAGAGCTGAAATCAACTTGAGAACTCAACTAATCCAACCTCCTCAATTTCTATGTAAAGAAAATAAAGGCTAGAGTGACTAAGTGACTGGCCCCATTAATTTAGTTAGTGGCACAGTTGATATTCAAACTGAGTTCCTTAAGCACTAAATCCAGCATTCCTCAACATGCCCTAAATTGAATTTAACATCATCCCTCCCCCACTTCTGTCAAATCTGCCCTTCCTCCCTAATTCTCTGTTTCAGATGACATCAGCTTCCTCCCAGTTACTGAGGCTCAGAACCTCAGAGTCATCCTGAAATTTTCCTTCATCTTCACCCCCTCACATCCAATCATCTGCTAAGTCTCCTTGATTCTACCCCTACAAAAAACCATTTCTTGCATCTGTCCCCTCTGCTTGGAACAAGCATCCTCATTCAGGTTTGGGATTAATATAGTAGTCAACTAATGGATCATCGAGTCACTTCCCTTCCAATCTCTCCTCTAACAGGTTCACTTTGCATCAATTCTGTCAGGAAGTTCTTCCTTATTTTTAGCCAATATTTGCCTCCTTATAACTCCTGATCTCCCTCCTCTCTCTCAACTCCCCATCCCAACATTGGCCCTCATCCTGCCCTCTGGAGCCAAGCAGAATAAATACATTCCCTCTTTCCACCCTTCCCCCCCCCCCCAGCCACAAGTCTGTTGGCAGGGGACATTAGGAAGGACATTGAATTTACTAACAATGTGAATGGGGACTTGTTTTTTCTCCTGTTTAGGTCTCAGCATCTCTCCTTTGTAAAATAGGCAGAATCATTGTTGTTGTGACTCCCTTTCAGGGCTATTAGGAAGATCCAATGAAAGCTAATGGAAAAAGAGATACTGTGTAAATGCAAAGCATTGTAGATCTTGGAGCTATTAGTGGCCATTATTCTCTTCTGACCATTGGCTGCCCAAAGCACTTAGTTTTGAGGTGGGGAGCCCCTACCACTCCAGACATCATCGCTTCCTACCTCAGAAAGAGAGATTCAAGATATAGATACTGAGGAAAGAACTTTTCCTTATAGGGTCTATTTCAATTACAAGTTTTTTTTTTAGATGAGAGGCAAGGGAAGGGACCCAGATGTAAATCTACTAGAAACTTATTACCTCTTTAGGAGCCATCTCCCAGTGGGAATTCCAGTTACTATAGAGAAAATGGACCTGTTTTCACTGCCCACCTCTTCACTTCCATTTCTCCTCCCGCCTTTCACCTACCCTATGCTGCTCTGCTGCCCAGACCTTGAGAATCCCTTCCAACCCACTTGGGGAGATGAAAAAACAGCAGTAGGATGTGGTCAGCAAGAATTATCTTTTGCTTCTATTGCAGCTTTTTTTCAGTGGTGGCAAGGGCAGTGAACTAAATTCTGTGTGCTGCCAATGATTTCCATTTCTCCTTTTCTCCTCCATGACTTTTAGCACTTAAGTCCAAGCCTAAAAGCTACTGGACTTTAGAATATCAGTTTCAGAGGCTCAGAGAACAGGCCCAATGTCACTACAGGTTGCAGTGAGAAATAGAGCTGAGATAATTATCATAGAATTTTAGAGCCAGGAGGGGATTATTCAAATCTGTAGTTTTCCAGACAAGACCTTTAGATGATAGAATGTTAGAGCTGTTATGACAAGCAGGGATTCCTGGTCTTTTCTGAGTTCTGGATCTTTGGCAGTGTGGTAAAGCCTGAGGATGTCTGAGAATCATGGTTTTATATGCATAAAATAATTTACAGAGGATTACAAACAAAACCAATAACACTGAAGTACCATTATCAATATATATAATTATATATGCATGTATATATAAACTCCTCCCCTTCAAATTCATGGGCCCCAGGTTAAGAAATCTTGCTAGAGATATTCTAATTTATTTCCCTCATTTCATAGGTGGAACAACTGGCTTGAACAAGGGAAGTGACTTATCCATGATCACGCATTGAGTTAGGACAAAACTGGGAGGCTGGTTTATAATTACTGACAAATGGGATTTTCATTGTCCTGGGCAGGATGGGCACAAGATGAACCCATGAGCTGGTCCTTGGGGCCCAGCCAATGCCACACAGCTGCTATCAATCCCCTTAATTAGCCAGACTGGAAATGAACAATGTACAAATGACCCCTTTCAGACTCTGGAGAACAAGGGGTGTTGACTGATGAATAGAATCTAACCTACTATTAGCATGGGGAAAGAACGTGCTCTTCCCCCTCCCTCCCACTGTGACCACCCACCCCTTCCCTCACCCTATTTTGGAATAGGAAGTTATTCCATGGGCCTATTGCCCATCCAAGGCCGGAAGCCTTGGTCTCCCTTCTCAGATTCCTTCACAGAAGCTCAGAGCCGAATAGGAGCTGAAGGCTATCTGGCCCAAGCTATACCTGAACAAGAAATCCCTTTCCATGCAATTCCAATCCCAATTTCATATTTCCCATATTGAGATTTCCATCCCAATTCCAATGAGAAATTCTTCCACCTCTCTTTGAGGACTTCTACAGAAGTGGAACCCACTCTCTCTGGAGCAATTCATTTTACTTTGGAATTGTTTTCTTTGTTAGGATGGTTTTTCTTGAAGTAAATCTAAGTGTGTAACTTCTCCCCATTCACTGGACATCTCCACTTGGATGTCCCATCATCATTGAATACTGAAATCATCACCTTCCTCCCAATCCACTAATCTAACATGGATGGATAAAAAAGCATTTATTAATCCCCCAAAATATGATGGGTTCTGGGAATTCAAAATGCACAAGTGAGACAGCCCTGATTATCCTCAAGCAGCTTACATTCTCATAAGAGGAGACATACAAAGGAGAGAATACAAGGAAGGGGATTTTGGTCTACGAATTCACAAGGATGGCAGGAGCTAAAGTCAGTAGATTGTCATAATCTTTCTACTACGGTAGCATTAGTTTGATGTCCATTCTGAGAGGAAGAGGTGGAAAAGGAGGGGAATGGTAGGTGAACTAAAGGGATGGGCAGTCGCAATCCCAGATTTCCTGGTGAGTAATTGGTCTAGGGACAGCTACATGATTGTACTCATTCACCTGTCAGGACAGGTAAATATCAATGCTGAAGTTCTAAAGCTGAATCGTTCATTCCCCAGGGAAGGGCAGCACGCACTCTGGAATCTGGCATTGGAAGGTGATGCTGTGTTAAGGGGCACCCACTCACTCAAGTTCCTCAGCTGGGAGTCTTTCTCTGTGCTCTTCCTCTCTATGTCATTTGCCAAGATTGGCTTATTCTGCCTGAATAGTATTTCTCATATTCCTCCTTTCTACTTTTTTCCAACATATTTTTTACATCACTAACATTTCACCCTCTATCCCTTCTCTTCTTCTATCCTCTTTCTTCCCTAACCTAGAGAGGAACTCCTTATAACAAAGAATTTTTTTTAAAAGCAGAAGAATAAAAAATTAACTCGTTGAGAACACCTGATATATATCAGGTGTTTGAAACTGTGCCCTTAGTCTCTGCAAAGAAGCAGGGAAAAATCTTTTCTTTCTTTTTAAAAACTAATATTTTATTTCCCCTCTAGTTACATGTAAAAACAGTTTTTTGGTAAAGACAATTTTAAACATTTATTTGAAATTATTTTTGCATTTCAAATTTTTTTCTTTCCTTCCTTTATCTCCCCCTTCCTTGTTACAGTAAACAATTTATTATGTTATGTTCATATCATGCAAACGAACATGTTAAAATGTTCAGTCATGCAAAACATATTGAAGGTATCTTTTCAAATCCCATCTTTGAGATCAAGTTTATCCTTTTACAACATTCCATTTTGATTTGTAGTGGTTATTTTCCACATCCACATTTATATTATTGTAGTCATCATACTTATTGTTTTCCTGGTTCTGCTTGCTTCACTTTGCATTAATTCATATAAATCTTCTCAAGCTTCTTTTATTAATCATGGTTGTCATTTGTTAAGCACACTAACATTCATGTATACCATCATTTGTTTAGCTGTTCTCCAACCAATGGGCATCCACTTTGTTTCTAACTTTCTCCTACCATAGAAGGTACTGCTATAAATAAATAAATGCTGTACACATAAAAATAAATAAAAATATAAATATAAATATCTCTTTGGGGTAAGTCAAAGAGCATGAACATTTTAGTTGCTTTATTTGCATAATTCAAATTGCTTTCCAATTCACAGCTGCTGTAATAATTCCTGAGTATGCCCATCTTTTCACAAACTTACCAATAATGGCTATACCATTTTGATCATCTTTGTCAATTTTCTAGTAGCTCAGGGTTGTTTTTGCATTTCTCTTATTAGTAACTTGAAGCATTCTTTTATATGTTTATTAATAATTTGCAATTATTCTTTTGAGAACTGTTCATATCCCTTACCTACTTTATTGAGGAATAACATATATAGTAACCTTCTAATATGTCTCTCAATCTTAAGTTTGTTCCCACTCCAATTATATCCTCACAGCTGTTGGAGTGACATTCCTAAAGTACAGAATGTTGCTCCTCTGCTCAATAATGGCTACAATGGCTCTCTCTTATCTTCAAGGTCAAATATGAAGTCTTGTTGGGCACTTAAAGTCCTTTGAAATCTGTGTCCAATCTTGGATTTATTTCTTTTTACCCTTCTTCACATACACTTTGGTTCAGCTCTACTGACCAATTTGCTCCCTGCCTCCCCCACCTTATCTTCCCCACATCCCTATACACTTTCACACCCATACCCACACTAATCCATCTACCCACATCCCCTCCCTCCAAACCACACCCACCCTACAGGACATTTCAGCTCTCATTCCAAGGCTTCAGAAATTCATTTTTTGAATATTTCTCATCTCTCTCTGTCTGACTTCCTGAAATTTATTTCCATGGTCTCTACTTATCCTTTCCCTGAACTTTTTGAAAGTCCAAAAGTGAAGTATACATGTCAGACTGTGCCTGACATTCCAATTCTCAATCCCAAACTTTAGAAGGCAGAAGTTATTCCCTCCCAAAGTTCTCATTATCTTCACCTATCTCTTCCTCAGGTCCAGAATAGAATTCTGCCTTTCTTCGTTCCTTGACATTTATCTTCCCAGCCGTGTTTTATATACCACACTTTTTTCTGTTTAGTCAAATTGGCCTTCTGTTCCTCACACAGGACACTCCATTTCTGGCCTTCATGCATCCAAACTGGGCCATTCTGCATGCCTGAAATACTCATTCCTCATAGAATTCCTTTTCTTTTAGAACTCAGCTCTAGTACCTCCTTCCACATGGAGCCTTTCTGGATTCTCCCTAATTCCCTCATTTTTATGGCAGTTAAGTTAGAGAAGTGGACAGAGTGCTGGTTTGGAAGTCAGGAAAACCTGAGTTCAAATCCTATCTCATGTTGTATGATCTTGGGTGAAACAACCTCTTTCAGCCTCAGTTTTCTCATCTATTTAAAAAATGGGGATAATAATACCCTTACAGGAATCAAATGATATATATATATACACACATATGTAGGGTATGCATATGTACCTGCATGTATACCTATATGCATTTGCATAAATATGTATACATATATATGTATATATATATATCCACATATATATATTGTTTATGTTACAAATGTATATATGTATACATACATATATATATATATATATATATATAAAGTTCTTTGCAAAACTTAAAGTACTTCACAAATACTAGCTATTCTTATTTCTGAATTTTTCTTTATATTCTATACATACTTTTTATGTATATATTTCCCCTGTTAGAATAGAAATTCTTTCAGAATAGGGATTATTTCATTCTTTGTATTTGTATTCCCTATTACCTCTTAATAATACCTGACATATAACTGACTCTTAATAAGTGTTTGTGGGTTGACATCTACTTGCTTGTTTCAGTCTTTTTTGGGTTCCCCCCACCTTCAACTTCTCTGTCCTTTCAGGAATAGAGGAACATATGTTAAATCCAAAGAAAGTACTTTAATAAATGTCCAATGTTGGATTGAGTGGGGGGCAGCATAGGGTAGGAAGCAGGACTGCCTGGAATGGAGGCATAGGGAGATGGTAATCTGGTAACAAGGTGGGGTAGGACCTTGCTCTCACCAGAGGTGTCTTATATATGATTGAATTCCTTCTTGCCCAACTCCTGTTTCCCCGGAAATTTAAGACTTGGCTATAATTGTAGTGTGTGGACCTGGATGAAGGCACTTTAGGTACTTGCCCTAATCTCTTGAATTCTTCTGTGACCCGAGGCAATGAAATCCTTCTTTGTGAGCTTTAATTTTCTCATCTATATAATGGAGACATTGGATTATATCCCAAAAATAGTAAAATATGACCCTACTTGATCCTACGATGCACTTGGGCTCAGATCTTTACTATTAAATTTTATTTTTAAATTATGGAACATAAGCAGTTCCATAGCATATTATAATAAGAAAAGATGATTGAACATGAAACTGCAGATTTACTATATGCAACTTGCTATTCCTTTCAAATATGCTTCAAAATTGTAATGTAATTTTTTGGCCTCAGATCTTTAGCATAAACATTTTAAATTTAATTAATAGGCAAGTAGAACCTAATTACACACTAAAGTCGATCAGTTACTGATGCCAGGTGTTGTGCTAACAGGCTTGAATCAATTAGTAATCAAAATCAAAGCTGACTAATTAATTATAGGATTAAATTAATTCAGCCCAGACATATGGATTTCTGATGAGATGACCTACTGTATAAACATATGGACATCCTTGGACTAGAATAGCTGTGTTTTATGTTCTAAGGGCTGTCCTGACTCAGATTTTCTATATTCTAAGGGCCCTCTCAACTCTGACATTCTGTTTGAAGGGCCCTTGTAGCTGACATTCTTGTAATCTTAGAAAATGGTCCTGCTGTGACATTTCTATTCTAGTGCTATAGCTCAGCAACCTGAAATGGGCCCACAAGGCGGCAGTAGCACCTCGTCTAAGATGCTACCAGGATCGGGGAAGGAAAGTTGGGTCCACAAGCCTTCTTGCCTTGATTTCTCAACTCCCAAAGTTCCACAAATTCTCAAGGTTTCTGCACTTAGGATCAGATTATCCTTGTTATTCTGATACCATTCAAATGTACAAAACTTAAGTGTGTTGTACAAAGGAAAGGAAATTTAGTTATTGTGGGATCCAAGTTTTAGCCGTCGCTTTGCTGTTATCCTGTGTCACTCTGAGCTGGAGGAAAAGGCCCCGAATTTGACCTGATTCACAATCCTGGGACAATTACTCATTACCACATATGTGATCTTGGACAATTTCTCTCTTCATTTTTTCTTATTTATAAATGATGTTGAAATATGTAATCTCTATAGCCCCTTCTAAGCTTCCTGAGGAAGAGTTTGTA
The DNA here is from genome assembly GCA_023553655.1 of Myrmecobius fasciatus. Taxonomy (NCBI): domain Eukaryota; kingdom Metazoa; phylum Chordata; class Mammalia; order Dasyuromorphia; family Myrmecobiidae; genus Myrmecobius; species Myrmecobius fasciatus. The sequence continues at coordinate 52,011 of JAJPUD010009968.1, read as the reverse complement.
AAACAAATGACAAAGCTGGCATGAAGGCATGAAATTTTAGTAATGGAGGTAGTAGGGTGAGAGATTCAGAGCTGGAAGAAGACTCCTATCTCAGTATGAGGTTCTTTATCTTTTTCACATCACTTTTTTCAGGAATGAAGCCTTTGGACACCTTCTTAGAATCCTGATAAATGCATAAGATTAAATACATAGGATTACAAAGGAAATCAATTATATTTACTAAAGATTTATTTTTTCCCCCATCCAAGGGCAAGGATTCTCTTTCATCAAACTTCTTGCAAGTCTATGGATCCCAAGTTAAGAACCTGCTTTTTTAAAACCTCTGTTTTATTTCTTAATAAAAATAATATAAAGAAAAAAAAAAGGAACATTTTCTGTTCTAGTTTAACTTCTTCACCTTACAGATAGGGAAATAAAGAAGAACCCTGAATGTAAAATGTCTCTTCTGAAATCATACAGCTAGAAGCAGGATTTGAACTTATTCCATTTGATTTCAAAGCTAGAGCTCTTTTTTTTTTTTCTGCACCATGCTTCCTTTCTTCCAAACAGATACTAGAACACATGCTAGATCTTCCACTTGCCTTAAAGATAATTTCAAAAATATTTTCAAAAGGTAGAGGAAGGCCCAAGGAGTTCTAAGACTTTGGAACTGATTATTAATAATAAAAGCTGAAATCTTATAGGGAAGGGGTTATTCCATTGGGATAGAGGAGAGAAAGTTGGGTGGAATCTGTCATGTCCACTGAATTTGGGGAGAAGCATTTTCTGAAGGGTTCATATGGAATGGTTAGACATGATCCCATAGGCTGAGTCTCCCAATAGATTTGACAAAGATGGCCAGGAAGCTTCCAAGAATGGAATTTTGAAGGTAGTGGATATACAGTACACTGAGAAGGAAGAGGGAGAATGATGTAGATTCCTGGAGAACTCAACCATCAACTTCAGTTAAGGAAAAAATGTATAAAAGGTGGGAGCAAATACAGGTAACTACAGGGTTACAAAATATTAGCCTGATCCTATGAGAATGGTATCAGAAAACACTAAAACTGATAATAAGCTAAGATTAGTAAAAACAGAATAAACAGAAAAGAGAACAAAAGGGTGTTTTTAAAAAGCTATATAGTGATAAGAGAAAAATCAAAGAAGGCCAAGATCATAGTTCTGAAGGGAGAGACAGTTCACAAGGGGAGGACAGAGACAACTAAGAAAGACTCAGCATAGTCAACTCAATGCATTTCTGTTTTCTCTTACCCATGTGATCTTCAGACTTGGAGGGGTAGAACAAAAATGCCTGACAGGAAGATGAAAGTCAAGATAGGTGGGGAGATAAGAGAGTTCCTAACCACCCTCTTTGAATTCGAGTTACCACACTGAGAAGGACAACATCCTAGAGCCTAAAAAGAATTGGCAGATGTGATTGCCAACCTGCTGAGTGGTGGTCTTTGAAAGATTCCAAAGAAACTCTGAATTTTTAGAGAAGAGAAAACAGAATTTGTAGATTATATAGACTGCTAAGCTTGACTTGGATTACTGGCAAAATTCTAGACGACATGATGAAAAGCATTGATTCTGCACTTTACAAAGAGGAAGCAATGATCAATGAGAGCTAGTATAGGTTAATTAAGAGCAGGTAATGCTAAACTAACCTGATTTCCTTTTTTGGCAGGACTCCTGGACTGGTAGATCATGTGAATGCTGTAGACATATAATGCAATATGTGGATATCACAGTAATCATATGATAATAATCATAAAATCACAGTAATCATATCATAATCATAATGTAATAATCGATTCATAAAATCAACCCTCATTCTATAAGTATCTATAACATAAATATAGTTCTCAAGAGTTATTTTTTCTTGTTACCTTTTTATGTTTCTCTTGTGTTCTGTGTTTGTAGATCAAATTTTTTGTTCAGTTCTGGTCTTTTCAGTAGAAATAGGTGAAATTCTCCTATATCATTGAAAGACCATCTTCTTCCCTGGAAGCAATATGTGGATATCAGCAAGACATTTGACAAAGTCTTTCTTGTAATACTTTTGGACACTATGGAGAGATTATATGATGGTAAAGTAAGGTGAAATAGGAGCTGGCTGAAAGATCCAACTGCAAAGTCATCAATGGCAGTCGTCAGTGAGCTAACATCAACTTAATTCTATCAAGCATGTCTTCATTCAAATCATTAGTAAAAGGGTTGGTCAGACTTACAGATGATAAAACTGAATGGGATAGTTAGCCCCCTAAGAGACAGTCATGAAATGAAAAGATTTTAGAATGAGAGGATGGACTAAATCTAATAAAATAAAATGTGATAGGGATAACTGTTAATTCCTTCACTTGGGATCAGATCACCTATATAGAACAGGAAAAGTGGGGGAAGCAGGAATAGACAATTATGAAAACCATTTGAGTGTTTTTGTGACCCATAAGCTCAATGTAAATGTGTCAGAAAAAATAGATGCAATAATCCTGGGTTGCTTTAATAGTGTTTAGGATGAGGGAGATCACAATCTTGGTCAGACCCCATCTGGAGCATTGTGTTCCAGGAAACAGTTTAGGAAGTAAATTGACCAGCTGGTCTTTATCCATTGGAAGGGCAACTCAGATGCTGATAGAACTGAACTTGGCTATATGCAGTGATTAGTTCAAGGATTAGGTGATTTACAGAGACAGACTCCAAGTAAATGTAAAGAATAACAACTTTATAACACATAGGGCTATCAAAAGGTAGGATTAGATGGCTTGGGAAATAGTGGGTTCCACTTCACTGGAGATTTTTGAGTGCTAGAGGTCAGGTGGTTTTTGAAATCTTTTCCAAAACAGATTCTGTGAGTCTCTTAATCACCATGTAATTTCCACTTCCTGAGACTCAATTTAAAATGAAGGGAATTGGAACAGATGATTCTCAAGCCCCTTTTTGTTCTTAAACTCTATATCTTACACTCTAATGTTTTTTCTAACATTTGTTCAATTCAACAAATCCTTATCAAATACTCTCTACATGTGAAGTCCTTTGCTAAATGTTGAAGGGACCAAGGTCTGACAGAGACATTGCTTCAAAGGTTATTAAAATTTAATGGAGTGAAGGACAAATATATAGTTGACTATGATACAGGAGAGGATGAGCTAGGTGAAACAGCAAGGTCCAGGTAAAGAGCTATTTCAGAGATGATTGAAAAAATAAGAATGATAAGTATAGACTAGGGATAGCAAACACTCTGTTAGGCAGGACACTACTGAAGCAGATTAAAATGTCATTGGGAAATATTTAACAAAATAAAATAAAAATACAGCAAAATGTAGATAAATTTACATATACAATCAAAATCAATATGTAACCTGCAGGGATCCAATTTAGTGGCCTTTGCTTCTATTTGAGTTTCGTACCTTTGATATAGGCAATCATTATTAGGAGTTTGGCAGTGAAGGGGAGGAGAGGGAGGATGATAGTTTAAGGTGAATAATAACAATAACTGATATCTATGTAGCACTAGGGGTGTCCTCTCTCAACTACACACATGAGTTTTTTTCTCCCTACCCTTCTTATCACCACTCCCCCCAAGTTATCAGATTCAAATTACCCTGTAGAATTGCATCTTCTCAAAAGAGTGACTCAGGAGCCCTCTTGAATATGTTTATTTTTGCCAACCAGTCAGTGCATTTCGTTCAAAACAAAGACACTTTGCCAAAGAGCATAAGAAAAGTAGCAATAAAACACTTCCCCTATAAATCTGGGGCATGCTCTTTCATAGTTATGGCAGTGGGGAGAGGGAATACACTTAAGGAGTACATGGAGATTATACATAGGGAGCATGTTTATCCAGGGCAAATGCACAGAGGGGCCATAGATATCTCCAGTGCACCAGGGCTACTGAGGTCATCAAGCTACTCTCAGTGAGTCGGCTCTGGTCGGTCCCCACTATTCACTGGCAGGGGAGATTCCACTGGACTTGAAGCTGAGGGCTTCTCTGCTGCCATCTTGTAGTTTTGGCTGGAGTTCTCAGCTGAGCTGTTTCTCCACTGGGGAAGGAAGACAGCTGGATTCATGATCCTACCCCGTTTTTTAAGCCTCCCTTGGCAACCTCTCTTTTCACTCTCTCTGCTCAGGACTTCTTTACCTCATATCCCAAATGGGATCATGAAGAATTGGACATGACTGAAAATAACAACAAAACGTCAAAACCCACTGATTCATTCCATGCTGTCTACAAACACACTCGCATCTTCCCTTACCCTTTAACAAAATTCTCACTTAATTCTACCATCTTTATTAGAAATTTTCCTATAACTCTCCTTTCCTTCATGTCTAAACTTGACAAAGTCAACTGTATTCAATGTCTCCACCTCTCCTTTATCCTCTTCTCAGATTTTTGCAATCTGGTTTCTAAACTCTAAATTTTCTCAAATTTCAGCCTTGATTTTGGTTGCAGATTTACACAATTTGGGGCTGATCATGTTAAAAGCAATGGTGTCAGTATCAATACTCTGCACATAATCTTTGTCTCTGGTCATTTCTTCCAGGATGGTTGAATTTGAGATGCCTACAGGATGTTCAATCTGGAAATGTCCAAAGAAGCAGATGGTGATAATGACAGTGGAACTCTGGAGACTAGGGCTAGATATTTAGATGTGAGAATTATCTACATGATAATTCTCATCCAATGGCTTTGCTGCTTCTAGATGCTATAGCCCACAAGTATGTGCTTGAAGTTTCCCCAGCCTAGTCCATTCAGCTGGATGGGGCAGACATACTCCTCCATACTTATCCATATCTAGATGTTGTCAAATCAGATTTTCTCATCACTAGGAAGCTGGTTGCCATCTTTATTCCATGAGAAGGGGAGACTGTACCTGCTGACCAACTCACGATTCAATTAGGCAAGCAGGAGTTTGGGAAAGACTAAAGTTTTCCTTTGTAAAATTACCAATGATCTTTTCATTGCCAAAAAATGGCCTTTTCTTAACTTTTGGACCTCTCTGTAGTTCTTATCACTGCTAATCATGCCCTTCTTGTGACAGTATTCTCTCCTGGGGTCTTCTATTACTTGTTCCTTTTCTGGGGCCTTTGCTGGACCTTCATAGATGTCAAGTCTACTAAATGTGAGTGCCCCCAAGACTTTGTCTTTGAACTCCTCCTTTTTTCTCTATCCTGTCTTGCTTGGTGATCTTATCAACTCCCAAGGATTCAGTTATTATCTTCATGTAGATAATTCTCACATCTAGATATCTAGCCCTAGTCTCCTGAGCTCCAAAGCCCTTATCACTATCTGCTTTTGTGGACATTTCCACACTGAATATCCTGTAGATATCTCAAACTAAACATGTCTAAAAAAGAACTCTTTCCATTTTCTCTCCCAGGATTCACAAGCTAGATATCATTCTCCACTCACTTTCACTCACCCCACATATCCAACTGTACATATACAAATCTTCTCATTTCTAGACTCACAACACCTCTGCTTTGTTTCCTTCTATGCCCTTACTCAGCTAATACCCTAGTTTGGAAACTCATCATTTTCCACCTGTTGTAATAGTTGGACTATTTGTTTCTCTTCTGCTGGTCTCTTCCCACTCCAATCTGTTTTCCACAGGACAGTCTTAAATGATTTTCCTATGGATAGGTCTGACCATGTCTCTCCCTCCATTCAATAAATCCAAGGAGTTCCCTTTTCTTCTTCAGGATCAATTAAAAAGCTCTTTGTTTGACATTTCAAGCCCTTCATAAAACTGGTCCCTTCCTACCTTTCCAGTCTGACTCTCTTCCTTATACCTTATAATCCAACTACAACAGCCTATTGGGTATTGCTAGAACATAACATCCCACCTTCCATTTCTCTGCCTTTGAATGTTGTCTCTTTCATTAGAATGTAAACTCCTTGAGGGCAGGGACTGGTTTTTCCTTTCTTTGTATGTCCAACACCTAGCACAATTCCTAGCACATTTTGTGGCATTTAATAATCTTTTCTGTATGACTAAAATTCCCATCCCTCTCCTAAGTTTTCTTGTCCCAAGATTCTTTTTGTTTTTCTTTGAAAATAAACTTTCCATGCAAATATGAAGGAACAAAGGCAAAGAATGAAACGTTAGGTGAAGCTGTTTCAAGGGCAAACTCTATTTCCATCTCTTTTTCTTCTAATGTTTAATTTTATTATGCACATAATGCCAGGATTAGCCACTTTGAGCTCCACCCTCCACATGGCACTTTACAGTGGTACTCTGGTAAATGTTTTAACAACTATCTGGGGGGAAATGTACCCATGAGACACATTTAAGTTTAATTTGCATTATTACCATTTTCTCTATCATTTTTTTTAAGTCTAGATAATCAACAAAATATTAATTCAAGCCCAAATGTATAGCCTTTGCTGATTTCTAAGATATATATGCTCACCCTGAAAATTTAACAATTGATTTGGCTGAAGCTGGCTCCAGCACACCCTTGACTTTTAAGACTTGAAATGTATTTAAATATGTTATTTAATTTAAGCTTTTAAAATAACTTTATGAGGTAGGTTCTCCAGATATCAGTCTTATTTTAGAGATGAGGAAACTGAAGAACAGAGGGATAGCATGGCTTGCCTGTGATCACACAGCTCCTATGTGGCAAAATTGGAATACAAATCTTTCTGCTTCCATGTCTAGCACCATCTTCCATGGCAGGGGTTCATCTTGTTTTATCACAAACTCTTTTATTAGTGTGGGAAACCTTTCTGAGTTTATGGAACCTGGATGAACTTTTCTCAGAAAAATGTTTTTAAATGCATAGAATAAAATATGCAGGATTACAAAGGAAACCAATTATGCTGAAATCTAGTAAAAATATTTTTAAAATGAACACATCAAGGACTCCAGGCCCCTCCTATGGCATAGTGCCTTTTGAGGGGGGCTTCATTCAGGAAAGTCAAGGAGAATTCATTCAGCATAGTTAAAACTATAACTTTGTTGTAGGCAGCAGCAGGAAAGACATTAAATGGGCACAGGGCAAGAAATGATTGAGGGAGCAAGGCCACAGGAAAAAAATTGAAGGAATGGGGTAAAGGGTACAGGTGAAAAGGTTAATTTTAGTAAGGACCAGAGAGAATGGATAGGAAAGGGAAGGAAAGGACCAGACTGTATCCCAGAATGGTGCAATGACATCCTCTAAATTTTCTAGCCTGGGACAAAGTCCTAGTGTCCCCACCCTAATGATGGCCCTGCCAGCGGTGATCACCCAGTCTTTATTTGGACAACCTTCACTGAGGGGAAACCTATTGCTTTCTGAGACTGCCCATTCCACTTTGGACAATCCTAGTAGTTAGAAAATTTTTCCTAATATCAAGTCAAGTCAGCAAGCCTTTATTAAGCACTTACTATGTGCCAGACATTTTATTAAGCACTGGGGCTACAAAGAAAGGTAAAAAAAAAGAGTTTCTGCTCTCAAGGAGCTCTCAGTCTAATAAGGGGAGACCACATGCAAATAACTATGTACAGACAAGCTGCTTACAGGATTGTATTGGAGATAATTGGAGGTAATCAACAGTGAGAAGGCACTAATCTGAAAGACTAACAGGAAAGGTTTCTTGTAGGTGAGATTTTAGCTGGAATTTAAAGGAAACAGAAAAGTAAGATAAAAATGAGGATGAGAATTCTAGACTTGAGGAACAGTCAGTGAGAATACCTGGAGTAAGGAGCTGGATTGTGTGGTTCAAGGAACAACAAGGAAGCCTGGGTCACAATAGTTTTGGGGGGAGCAGTAAGGTATAAGAAGGCTTTGCAAATAGGATTTGATATTTGATCCGAGAGGTGATAGGGAACGTCTGGAGTTTATTGAATGGGAGGGGGATGACATGGTTAGATCTGTACTTGGTGACTGGGTGAAGTGATGGCCTGAAGTGGAAAGACTGGCCAACCCAAAAGGCTTTGCAGTAGTCCAAGTGTGAGGTGATGAAGGAAAGCATTAGGATAATGGTTATGTCAGAGATGGGAAGGATTAAGTCAACAGGACTTGACAACAGATTAGAAGTAGGGGGTGAAAAATCTGTTGAAGGTGACATCTAAATTGTGAGCATGGGTACCTGGGAGGATGGTAGTATGGTCTAGAGTAAAAAGAAGAGGGCTTAGGGGGGTAGTATAGATCCTAGCTTCTTAAACTGTGGTTCATCACCTCATATAGGGTCTCATAGCTGAATATAGGGATTGTAAAATTGTAATTTATTATCATTCAGTGTTTGTTTTTATGCCTGCTTTATACACTTATATACTTAGGGTTATGTTAAAATTTCTCAGATGAAAAGGGATTGTGACTGGAAAAAGTTTAAGAAGCCCTGTTATAGATAATGAGTTCACTTTTGAACATGTTGAGTTCAAGATGTCACTGAACATATTCAGATCAAAGGATCCAAGAGACAATTGGAAATGTTGGCCTGAAAGTTAGGAGACAGGTTAGGGTTGGGTAAACTAATCTAAAAATCAGCAACATAGAGATTATAATTGAACCAAAGGAGCTAATGAGATCATCCATATAGCAGGAAATGAAAAGAGGGCCCAAGACAGACCCTGTGGGACACTGATCATTAGCAGTATCCTGACGAACACCCAGCAAAGGAAATTGAGAAGTGTCAGATAACTAGAAGAAGAACCAGTATAGAGCTAATGTTACAAAAACCCAAAAGAAAGAATCAGGGAGAAGAAAGTGATCTTGACAGTATCAGAAGCTGCAGAGAAGCCAAGAAAAATGAGAAATGAGAAAAAAGCTATTTGATTTGGCAATTAATGTGTTCAATGGTAACTTTGCAAAGAGAAAAGCCAGGAGGTCAGAAGTCATGCTAGAACTTGGAGAAGAGAATGAGGAATGAAGTGGAGGCACCTAATGTAGACAGACTTCCCAACTAGTGGGGATGCCCCATTTGGTAACCACTTTTTTTCTTCTGAGACCTGGCATAGCCTTTTGCATTGTTTAATGCCTTTGTCTTACAATGCTATGATATGTTATGCTATTTCTGCCCCAGCCTCAGTATATTTCTACTGTCTCAGCACAGAGTAGGTTGTGTTTTAGGGCACTTGGTGACTGAGCCCCTGTATGACCATGAAGTTGATGAAGGGCAGAGACTGGGTTTTATTTGAATTTTGTATCTTCCCTGATGTTTTGCTCAGTGTTCTGCACACATGAAGTGCTTACCAATCAATCAGTAAGCATTTATCCAGCACCTACTATATGCCAGGCACTTTGCTAGACTCTGGGGCCACTAAGAGATAAGTGAAACTTGATCACATTAGTTGCCAAATCAAATAGCCTTCTGCAGCCTCTGACACTGTCAAGATCACCTTCTTCTCCTTAATTCTCTCTTCTATGTTTTTGTGACATTATCTCTATTGTGTTTCTTCTTTTAAGAGTTTTACATTTCATCAGAGCAGACAAGAAAGAAAATATGTATAAATATACATTTTATATTTATTTATATATATACTGTATATAAAAATACAGTATAAGCATATACACGGATTAATATCAGTATATACATGGACATATATAAGTATGGACAGACATGTAAAATATACATATGATGGCTATAAACATATAAGACACATAAGAGCACATGTGGACATACATAAATATATTCATGGATGTATGTAAGTATACACAGACCATATGAGTGTACACATGGATAGTACACACATATGTAAATATATATAGACATATATATGTATATAGACACCTAAGTATACAAATATATATATATACATATATATATATATATATACATACACACACATACACACAATAGGTATACACAATAAGCATTTGCTGAATTGAACTGTTTCTCTGGCTGACTCTCCATCTGTCTCTGTCTCCTCCCTGACTCCCAGCAAGGTGGAGGCTGTTGCCATGGAGAAGGAGCTCATTGAGGACTATCGATTTGGGCGGCAGCAGCTGGCAGAGATGTGTGGGTATGCCTGTGCTGTGGCTGTGACCAAGGTAAAGTCCCCGCCTATGCCTTCCTCCCTCGTCCTCCTCACAAGGCTGACTCCTGGGTTATGGAGCAGCTTCCCCCTTTCCATCATTACTTGGTCAGGTTCTGAATCTGATTGGCAGGTAATACCCATGGCTTGGGGTCTCAGGCGTAGGAGAGACAGTCTTACCTTTCAGGGTTTTCCCTCCCTAATAGGGCCCTGTATAAACCCATGTCCTCTTTAATCATCTCCTCTTCTTCCTCTGGTGGGCCTGAAAATAATCTCCTTTCCCTTCCTAAGGCTTTCAGTTGAGAAGACCAAGGTCCTTCTGCTTTAGGATGTCTGCTTCCCTCTCTCTACTCAGGGGGAACTCTTGGGGTAAAGATCCAAGAACAGACCTGGATCAAAAGGATATGGGCAATGAGGATAGATTGAAAACTGTTTCCTCTTCCTACAGGGGAGATCCTGACTAAGGGGGGACATGGCTAAGACTGAGGGCTCTACTACTAGTAGGAAGGAGGCTCACAGAATCCACAAGCTTTCTTTCTAAACCCTGGGCCTCCTAGAGCTGTGCCCAGGTGGGGTTGAAGGAGGGGAGCTGACTCATAACTAGGGGTGTTCCACATCCCTTAGCAGGGAACATAATCAGGAGAGTCTTGACCCTGACCTGGGAATCAGATACTTTGCACTGTAGTCCTGGCTCTGTCACAGGCTCTATGATCACGAGGAAGTAATTTTCCCCCTTTGTACCTTGATTTCCTCCACAAAACTCTATAATCTTTAAGATCTATTTCAGTCCTGATGTCTTATGTTCTAAGGTCCTAACCAGCTCTGAAATTCTGTGTTCCAAGAGCCCTCCCAGCTCTGATATTCTAGATTCTACGGTCTTCCCAGCTCTGACATTAAATATTCTAAGGGTCCCCCAGTTCTGACATCCTGTATTCTAAGGTCCTTCTAGTCATTCTGTGTTCTAAGAGCATTTTCAGCTTTGATTTGTGTGTTCTTAGAGCCCTCCCAGCTCTGACATTATACATTCTAAGGGTCCCCCAGTTCTGACACCCTGTATTTCAAGGCCTTTCCCAGTTCTGACATTCTGGGTTCTAAGAGCCCTCTTAGCTCTGATATTCTGGATTCTACAGCTCTCACATTATATATTCTAAGGGTCCCCCAGCTGACATCCTATATTCTAAGGTCTTTTTTGTCATTCTGTGTTCTAAGAGCCCTTCCAGCTCTGACATTTTGTGTTCTAAGGTCCCTCCTGGATCTTAAATTCTGTATCCTAAGGGCCCTCCCAGCCCTGACATCCTGGGTTCTAAGAGCCCTCCCAGCTCTGACATTCTGGGTTCTAAGAGCCCTCCTAGCTCTCACCTCCTGGGTTCTAAGGGCCCTCCCAACTCTGACATCCTGGGTTCTAAGGGCCTTCCCAGCTCTGACATCCTGGGTTCTAAGAGCCCTCCCAGCCCTGACATTCTGGGTTCTAAGAGCCCTCCCAGCTCTGACATCCTGGGTTCTAAGGGCCCTCCCAGCTCTGACATCCCGGGTTCTAAGAGCCCTCCCAGTTCTGACACCCTGTATTTCAAGGCCTTTCCCAGTTCTGACATTCTGTGTTCTAAGGGCTCTCCCGGCTCTCCCATTCTGTTGTAGAATATTCTATTCTAACAGCTATTCTGTTCTAGAATATTTGAATGAGTCTTGCACCTTGCTTATATTCTAAGGGAGGAGAGTATCCAGGACCTGCTCTGGTTGTCTCCTCCAGCTATACAGGCTTCTGGGTGCCAGACTCTTTGATTGATGGCCTTGCATATGGAAAAAAGACCAGATTTCACCAGGCACGGCAAACAAGTTTAAGATAAATAAACGTTCACTGAGGCTTGAGTTGAAAAGGCAAGGCCTGCTCCTTTTGTGGCTTGGCAGGAGGCCCTTACCCACAGCAAGGAGAGAATAATAGCATGGGCGTACACAGCAAGTGCGGTTAGGAATAGGTCACTCTTCACCATGCCCTGGGTTCCTAGGTATAAGTAAAGCATCGTTTTCCATGAGGGATGGGCTAAGGGTGGATCTGTGCTTAGGGCCTTCATCTCTGGGCTGTTTCCCCTCCCCTGCCTCATGTCAGGGAGAAAACTGCCCTTGGATGTGGAGAGACGGACATTAGGAAAACCTCTACCCAAGATCCCCTCCTTCAGGCTACAGGGATTAGATTCTGTTTCTGAAAGATCTCTATGAGGAGGCACTTGTTAGTCCAATTCCCTTTCCCCTTCTCTCTTTCTCCTCCCATACCTCCATCTCCAAGATGAATTATAAAATCATAGAAGGCCAGAGTTAGAAGGAATTGCCTTTAGAACATAGAGTGCCAGAGTTGGAAAGGACCTTGGAGTAATTGATAATAATAACAAGTTATCATAGCATTTTAAAGTTTGCAAAGCACACATACATATAAGTAAAACTAGGGGTTATTATTATCCTTATTTTAATATGATAAAATGAGATTTAGTGGGCTCGTTTGACTTTTCCAAGATTTTTTAGCCAGGAAGTATTGGAGGCTAGAGTTGAAACTTGGTCTCAGAGTCAGGGAACCTGGGGTTGAGTCCCAGCTCTAATACTTATTGGCTATTTGATCTCAGTTTGCCTACCTATAAAATCCTAAGGTTCTTCCCAGCTCTAACATTCTATAATCCTAATAGCTATGCATCCTATGGAAAAAGTGAGGCCCTGAGATCATAGAATCTTAGATTTAGAACTGGAAGGGACTGAAGAGATCAAGGAGTCTAGTTCCTTCACTTTATATGTTACCCAGAGGTTATGACCTGCCAAACATCATACAACTAGGCAGTGTCTAATGGGGTGTTTGATCCGCTGCCAAATTCACGCTGCCATGCTTGCTCAGGTGACTGTCATACAGCAAGGTGGCCACAAGAACAAAGGCTAGCAGCTGGATCTCCAGGCATTCCCTCAGTTGCTCCTGTCCTGGGACTATGATCCATAAACAAGGAAGCATTCAGCAAACTCAGGATGGACTGGCAGGAGACAACAAAGACATCTTTGAGAGGATGGGATGTTTGACCATTGGACCCACTTCCTAAGGATCTCCTTAGAAAGAGGATAGATGTCTCCAGGGGAACAAAGGGAAGTACAGACACTACTTCCCTGTGTGATCTTGAGAGACTTTCCTACTTTTCATGGACCTTAGTTTCCCCCATCTGTACAATGGGGAGAATGAAGAGAGCCAGGCGGGTGTGAAAGGTTGGGGTAAAGAGGAGGCCTGTGAACCCCTGAAGGTTCATCTCTCACCTTTCTCCAGGTGTTTCCTGTGACTGCCCTTTCCCGGAAGCAGCGCACTGTACTGGTCGTGTGTGGACCTGAGCAGAATGGGGCCATCGGATTGGTGTGTGCTCGGCATCTTCGGGTGTTCGTAGGTATCAATGCTGCTGGGAAACCTCCTTCCGGCCTTCATTGTTGCTTCCCTGGGAATCCTGGGACCACCCAGTGTCACCTTGGGTGGGGGGCCTTTCAGAACCTTCCGGTCATCCCCAAAGATCCCCTTGAAAACTCCCCCAGGAATGGAACAAATCTGGGAGGGCTAGACACACAATAGATGGAGGAATCCAAAAAGGTCTTCATGTGGGAGAACAACAGTCCAGATGAAAGCGGTAAATGTAAAATTAGACATTCAGGTTCAAAGAATCAATTTCACAACTGTAGGATGCAGGAAGCGTGATTACACCGCAGATTTTCTGGGAAAAGTCTTGGGATTGTCAATGGCCTGTGACCTCGATACTAGTCAACAGTGTAACATGATGGCCCCCAAACCTAAAGCTTTTGCGGAGAGCAGCATGGTATCCAGAATTAGGGAGGCGAGAGTCTTGTGCTCTGCCTTGGCCAGACATCTGGAATATTATGTTCAATTTTGGCTACTGACTTTTAGAGAGAACACTGACGAGTTGGAACACATCCAGAAAAGGGAGGGATGAGGGAAGTGCAGGCCACATCATAAAAGGATTCGATGAAGGAACTGGGATTGTTTTGTGTGGAGAAGAGGAGCCGGAAAACCTGAGAGAGTTCTTCAAGGATATGAAGAGTGGTCTTGTGCAGGGATTAGCTTTGTTCAGCTTGGCTCTAGGGGATAGAACATAGAGCACAGGGAGGAAGTTACAAAGAGGGAAATTTTGTCCCTGGACTTAAAGAAAATCTGCTGTGAAAGGTAGTGAGTTGTCCATCCCTGGATCTCTTTGGGTGGAGGCTTGATGACCTGTTTGGAGGGGGTACCTTTTAAGCTAAAGATGTCTGAGGGTCCTTCTGATGTTTAACCTGTCATTCTGTAATTCACCAGTGCCACCCACCCTCCCCACTTATACCCTGTCCTTCCTGGAGTCCCTGCCAAGTACAGGGGTGACAGCATGCCTTGCTGTCCCCCCCACTGGCCAGCTCCCCAGACCCCAGGATCTCCTGAGGGGCTTAACTCCCCTCACTTTCTTCCCGCTAGGAGTATGAGCCAACCATCTTCTATCCCAAACGCTCTCCAGACTCGCTGTCCAAGGATTTCACCACACAGTGTGAGAAGATGGACATCCCCTTTCTTTCCTACCTCCCTACTGAGGTCAGTCATCAAGTGGTCCCTGGTGGGGCAGGGCAAGGAATGGTCTTCCGTGGTAGGCCCCTAGAGAAGCTGCCTTGTCCCCAGAGGGCCTGTGCTCCACTTGGGACAGGGGGAAGAGGTGGCTGCTTCAAGCTGGGCAATGATCTCACCTGATTGGGGTCGGGGAGCATCTCCCTGCCTGTCCCCACTCCAGGCTGGAAGGTGGGTGTGAGGGTGGCTCAGCAGGCCAGGTTCAGCTTTTCAGGTCCCCTCCTTCCTAGGCCAGAATCCTGGGACAGAGGGAGGGGAAGATGGACACTTCATCCATCATCTGTGACATGCCCGGGGGCCCCGGGGCGGGGGGAGGACAGTGCTCTCCGGGGCCCTGGGCTGCAGTCTTGGTGGTGACGACTGGGAAAGGCATTACTGAATCACATTTCCTCTCTGCGTTCCTCTGGCGGCCTCTGGCATGTGACCTCAGAGCACCGGCCACCTCAGGGGCACAGCCACGCCTGGCGCCCACCACAGACAGGAGGGGGATGGCAGGACGGGGCATGGCAGAGGGAGGGCTAAAGGGAGAGACCATGGGATGGCCCGGAGGACATGCTAAGAGGCCCATTCCTGAGCTTCTTCTCCCATCCCTGTCCCCCCGGGAACCTCAGCTACCTCCTGGGGGAGCAGGCCAGAGTGGAGGGGGCTCCCGGAGTCTGGGGGTGTAGGAAACCACCCTCTGAGGATCAGGTGGGCGGGAATTCTTCAGTGGGCAGGGCTCACTGCCACCGGCCTGGGCCCTGTTAGGGCCCCCGATCCCTGAGGGGAAGAGCTTCCCCCCAACTCTGGGATGGGGAGCTCTGACAGGGTGCGGCCCCCAAAGCCGCTTTTCCCCTCAATGTTAGGCTCACCCCCTTCCCACTTCTCCCTGTGGCTGGGACCTGGTTATTCTTGGTTCTCACCCCAATCTCTGTGAATCCCTGACTGTTTTTCCTCTGTCTGAGCTTAGGGCTTGCTCATCCTTCAGAGTGGAGTCACTGAAGAGGTGGGATCAGGAGGAACGGGTGGATTTTTAGACCGCTTCTTCCAAACTTTCTGCGAGATTTGGAATGGGGGCGGGTGGATTGGGTGCGCACACTGTGTGTGAGGGGAAGGACTGGAGACATTTTATGTACTTGTCTCTATTTACAAACGCAGAGATTTTCACAGGCGGAGGTGGGCTGGGTGTGGGGGGCATGCCTTTTTGGGGTGGGCTGGCTTGCAGTTAGTGGAAGTAAGTAAGTGTGTGTGCACAGCTGTGTGGGAGTTGGCCCTCTCATCAGTGCACATGTTGGGACAGGCAGGCCCCTGGGTGGCAGGGTTATTCTCCCTGGGAAGAGGAGGGAGAGAGGAGCCCCAGGGTGGCCCTTCTCCAGCTCTTGCTTCCCTTCCCTTCCCTCCCAAGATGGCCAGAGCTCCTGGGGGCAGTGTAGGGAGAGAGACCCAGGAGGAAGGAGCCTGTAGCCATTAGGACAGGCACTCCCCATAATAGCAGAGGGAATATGAGTTCTCCCTTTCCATGGATGCTAGACATTGCAGAAAGGAAACTTTTCTGGCTACCATCCCTATTCTCCTTTCCCTCAAGTGGGGAAAATCTCCCTTGATTTGATCACCCCATCCTACAGGTCCAGCTGATCAATGATGCCTACAGCCTGGTGATTGATGCCATCCTGGGGCCCGGTGCAGAGCCTGGGGAGGCCAAAGAGCCATGCACCAGCATCCTGGCCACCCTGAAGCTGATCAAGATCCCCATTGTCAGCCTGGACATCCCCTCAGGCAAGAACTTGCAGGCCTGTGGTATCAGGGGCACCAAGGAGCAATGGCTGGAAGTGTGTGTGTGTGTGTGTGTGTGTGTGTGTGTGTGTGTGTGTGTGTG
>JAJPUD010009968.1:25409-35590 GCA_023553655.1 Myrmecobius fasciatus | reverse complement strand
GTGTGTGTGTGTGTGTGTGTGTGTGTGTGTGTGTGTGTGTGTGTGTGGCGAGGGACCACAGAGGACCTTGATACACTGGGCCTGGCCCCAGCTTGAAGCCCAGCCTCGGCCCCGGGCTAAGCCCTGGATTCTTCTGAGCTGTGCTTCTGCTGGGGGATGGCCCTGTGAGCATGTGTGAAAGCTCTCTGAAGGCACCAGCTGGAGATACTCCTGTGCTCTGGCCGGGGGGAACCCTCTCCGTGTCCCTGAAGCAGAGGTAGAGTGAGGGGAAGTTGACATCCGCTCCCTGCAGGTGCCCAGGCCCAGAAGGGTAAACACGTGCCTGCCTGCTACTGGGCCTCGGCTAGCCCGGCTCAACCAGGAGACATGATGTAACTGAGCAAACACCCTGCTGGCCTGGCTGCCGCCTCAGCCCCGTCTGCTAGAGCCATTAGGCAGGAATCTAGGAAGGGGGAGAACAAACAGCCCCTGTCCCAGATGGAAAGGGGAAAATTCCCACCAGAATAAACGTACCAAGAGGCCAGGGTTGGAGCAGGCCAGGCGATGCCCATGGTCTATGTGTGGGAGGGGACCCATCTTGTCTCCCTTCCCCAACCCATGATGCTTCTGGCACTAGTGAAGATAGACCAGAGGGGGATGTCGTGAGCCTGGGCTGGAGGCTAGACCTCATGAGGCACTTCCTAATGAAGAAGGGGACCAGATTGCGTTGCTCAGAGACCAAAAGGTCTCCTTTCCCAGGGACTCCTAAAACAAAATCTGGGTTCTGGTCCTGGAGGCATCATGGTAGAACACAAAGAGTGCTGTGCGCGGACTCAGGTCCAAATCCTGACTTGATGACTTTGGGCAAATCATTGACGTCTTTCTTCATTTTTTCAATTATAAAAGGAGGGAATTATGCCCAAGGATTTCTAAGGTTCCTTCTATCTCTCAATCCACCACTACCCTGTGATTCTTTGCCACTGATTTTGGTGATTTTGAGCTGGTCACTTCTCTTTTATGGACCTCATTTTCCCTGTGATACTATAGGATCTCCAAGTCCCTTCTAGCTCTGACAGCCTGTCAGGTGTTTACTCCCTAACCCCTCAGAGGAACATGGTATAATACGACACTCTAGAATCCAGGGAGCTTCTTGTCAGCTTGGAACTCCCTGCACCTTCCAGCTGAACAGCTCTCTTGCCCTTGTACTAATCTGTATGTCGCTTGGACGGGGCAGAGCAGAGACATGGAGCTCCTTCCCCAGCTAGAGAAAGAGCAAGGCATTTAATCCCTTTGAACCTCAGTCTCTTCATTTGCAAAATATAGATAATAATGCTGATGGTATCTATTTCATAGAGATGTGAGGTTCGAATGACAGTATATGGGTGAAGAGTTTAAAAAGATATATATGTGTATATATATCTATATGCAGATATATATACATACAATGCACATATATAAATACACATATGTATATATGTAGGTATCTGTCTACTTATCTCTATCTATCTATCTATCTATCTATCTATCTATCTATCTATCCATCCATCTATCTTCGTGTCAGTGATTATTAGAAAGCTTAGTCTCCCTGGCTTCAGGACCAACCTTTTTAATGCTTCTGATGTGAGGCAGACTAAGACCAGATCAGGAATTGAGGGCTGCAGGGAGCAAGCCCACAAAGGAAGGCATTTGGGGGCAGGTAGAGCCATTAAGGACCCCTCACATTCCACCATCTACATGCAGTCCAAGACATACTTCCTCTGTTGCCTCCATCAGAGGGAACAGCACCAAGAATTGTGTTGGAATCTGGAGCCCAACCAGTGGGGGTTTTGTTTTTATACAGTATTTTATTTTAAATTTTTTGTTTATTACACCACTATCCTTTCCAAATACCACCCCCATCAGCTGCTTCACAACAAAGAAAAACTGTTAAGCCAAAAAAACTGACCCAGAGACAGCAACAGCTTGAACCCATAGCCCAAAACTTCTTGATGAGAGGAAAGACATATCTGACCAGTTCCTTTTCTTTTAAACTGATTTATTGATACTACTTTCTTCTAGTGATTCTTTGTTCCCCCCAACCCCTCCCATTTTAACATAGATATGTATATGTATGTGTATATTTAACATAGATATGTATGTTTATACACATATAACATAGATATGTATATACACATATATAAATATACACACATATATACAATGTTAAGGTTTTCAAAGTGCTTTATATACATGATCTTATTTAATTCAACTCAGAGACAGTGAGATATAGGCTCTTATCAGCCTTTTACAGATGAGGAAACTGAGGCTTCAAGCTAACAAGTGGTTTGTCTAGAGTTAAATAGCTAATAAGTGTCTGAAATGTGATTCAGAACCAGTTCTTCCTGACTCCAATTTCAGTTCTCTATCTACCAGCAAATAAATCAACTATCTATGTCTAAAAATGTATTTCTGTCTGTCCTAGTAGTCTCTCACTCTTTGCCAAGAGGCAGAAGATATACTTCTCTAATCCATTCTTTGAAGCCATAGTTGCCAAAACTATGAACAATCATCACTCTATTGATCAGAGTCCTGAAATCTGAATTGTTTTCATTTACATTATTGGCGGTCATTGCTCAAATTATTCCCCTGGTTCTGATTATTTCATCTTGCATCAGATCATATAAATCTCTCCAAGTTTCTCTGAATTCTTTGTTTCTTAGGAGTTAGTAATTATTCATTTTTATTCATGTATTGGCTTGTTCAGCCAATTCCCCATTGATGGGCATCCACTTTTCTTTTAATTCTTTTCTATTATGAAATAAGCTTTTATGAAAACTGTTATATATAAGGGACTTTTTCCCTTCTGCTTTTGACTTCCTTCAAGTATATGCCTCCCAACAGTAATGCTGTGTTAAGATGGGTTTCCGAAGCTTAGTGATTTTTTAAAAAAGCATAATTCCAAATTGTTTTCCAGAATTTGCCATTTGTTTCCAGTTGGGACTTGTTTGGAAGAAGCTAGACCTGGAAGGTATCCTAAGGTGCTAGGAGATCCTTCTCAGAGGGTGATAGTCCTGAAGCATTGATTGACCTTGTTTTTTTACTCAAAGAATTTTAGAATGTCAGAATGGAAATGCACCTTAGTTGAAGACCTCCACTCCAACCTCCTCATGTGACAGATGGGGAGACTGAAGCCCCAGAGAAGGGAAATGATGTGCCCAAGATCATAGAGCTGACCAGTGACCAACTGGGACTAAAAATCCAGGTCACTTGATTCCAAGAGAGGCTTCTCTGCCTCTCCCATAATATCCTACTAAACTCTGATCCAGGTGGGAGCCTCTGGGGAACTGGGGTGGGCTTGGGTCAGGCCCGGTAACAACTCATCCCCTCTCCCCTTGGTTCTTTCCTCCTGAAACAGGATGGGATGTGGAGATGGGCAATGAAGATGGGATCAGCCCCGAGGTGCTGGTGTCCCTGGCTGCCCCCAAGAAATGTGCCGGTCGGTTTTCAGGGAAGTACCATTTTGTGGCTGGACGCTTTGTCCCTGATGACGTGCAGAAGAAATTCCACCTGAATTTGCCTGGCTACCCAGGCACAGAGTGTGTGGTGGCTCTCTAATGGGACTGGGGGCCAAAGGGAACCCCTTGGGTTGCTCCCACTCCCTAAAAAATAAACATTAATCATTTCAGACCCATCAGGCTTCAAGAGATTCTTTCTTGCCCAGAGGATATCTGAGGGATAGAACAAGAGGGATTAAGATACAAAGAAGGACCTTCGGAAAGCAGAGACTTTAGAATTGGCTTGGGGTTGCCCTGAGATGGACATGATCATTTTTTTTAAAATTTTATTTTATTTTATTTTTATTAAAGCTTTTTATTTGTATAACATATGTATGGGTAGTTCCTCAGCATTGATCTTTACAAAGCTTTCCATTACAGATTTTACCTCCAGTCCCCTCCTTTCCCCTAGATGGCAGGAAGTCCACTACATGTTAATAATGTTAAAATACTTGACAAGTTATGCAAGAAAAATCCTATCTACAAGAAAAAAAAATCAGAGAAAGGCAACACAATGCAAGCAAACATCAATAGAGAGCATGAAAATGTTATGTTGTGGTCCACATTTCACATCCCTCTCTCTGGGTGTATATGGTTTTCTTCACTGAACAATTGGAACTGGTTTGAGAGAAATGGACAGGATCATAAGGAAACTACATTGCCTTGATAGTTCAGAATCAGGTGGTTAGTTATTATATGGATCATTCTCTCGTTCCTAGAAGGAGGTTGGTCCGAAGGGAAAATAAGTCTTTGTCTCATCATAGAATGGAGTTGAAAGAGAAAGGGTCAAATATACCTTACCCAACCCGAGCTTAGTGATTATTTGGAAGCTTTGGCTAACTAAGTGTGTCAAAAGGGATGAGCCTTCAATTTGCCCACAGAAGAAAGCAAAAAAAAAAAAAAAAAAAAAAAAGAAGAAAAAGAAAGCTATGTTTGCTGGAGTCAGGAGCCTGCTCCTGCTGCCTAGATCCTCTCCCATCAACCCACTACCGCCATGTGTCCACGTGACTCAAAGCGCCTGGATGGTACTGGAAACTTCCCAGAGGAGTAGAAGAGTAGCAAAGGTGTCTGTATACAGGACCCCATCCTTCCATATGAGTTCTCTTTCCTCTAGTGTTTTCAGGTTCCCAAAGTGCTTCCCTCACACCTCTAGAATTTAGTGCAATATTATGAACATAATTATGAATAATTATGAATTTTACAGATGAGAGAAGGGAATGACTCCCAGGTCATTCCCTGGATAACTCCCCATGACATATAATTGAGGGCAGCTCCCCTTATTTTTAAGGAGGAACTCTCCCCTCCTCCATTCCCTGCTAAAAGGATTAATTTGCACATATTTGACATAGTGTAAAAA
The DNA here is from genome assembly GCA_023553655.1 of Myrmecobius fasciatus. Taxonomy (NCBI): domain Eukaryota; kingdom Metazoa; phylum Chordata; class Mammalia; order Dasyuromorphia; family Myrmecobiidae; genus Myrmecobius; species Myrmecobius fasciatus. The sequence goes on along the minus strand of JAJPUD010009968.1, from coordinate 30,721 downwards.
GGCTCTCCTTATAACAAACTACCCTGCAATGACTTTGGCCCACTCCCAAGATGTCTTTATAGGAAACTCCCAGTGTGGAACTTCCTTCCACAGGTCCAGATTGGCAAATGTCTGTGATTTACTGTCTTTCAGGACTTGTTCATGCTCATACAGCTTGCTATTATGTATCAGAGGCAGGAGATTAGTCCAGGTGATCTTAAGGTAAAGCCTTCTCCATATTCCTTACTTCTCTGGCCTTTCACAGGGACTTCATATCTTTAAGATATGAAGGGGAAGACCCCTTGAGATAAACTGCAGCTGTATTCTGAGAGGAGGGGTCTGGAAATCTGTTCCCCTCTTTTTCCTGACAGGCAAGCATAAGCAGTGCAAGGATTATTACCTCCATTTTACAGATGAATGCAGAATGGAAGTGAGGGATGGAGGGATCTGAGGGACTGGGCTCAGAACATAATTCAGCTTTTTATGAGTTGCGTGACACTAGGCAAGTAACTCGGTTTCTACATGAGCTCCTTTTCACTCAAGTGAAAATTGGGGGGGGGTTGATTTTTGAGTCCCTCCCTTCCAGCTCAGAATCAATGATTCTTTTTGAAATGACTTCCTTACAAGTACAAAGTGTTGAAGCAGGCCGGGAACCCAAACCCGGTGCTCTTTCCCGTACATTCCCTGTGTCATTAAACCACCTGCGGGGTGAGACACTCTCCGGGAGGGCCTCGAGAGGATGTGTCCAGGGAGAAGGGGATCTTCGTCCTAAAGTTTCTTTCCTGTCCCTTGGGGGGAAGAGCCAAACAGGAGAGGGCCACCAAGCCAGGGCAGACGTGGGTGTGGGACGTGGAAGAACAGCTGCAATTTCCCTCAGCCTCCAGTACCACCTCCTTCCCATCTCAACCTACCAGAGGATACGGAGAGCCCCCGCCTCGCTTTGGAGAGGCTGCGGCAGAGGTGGGGCGCGCTCATCTCGCACCCGCCCAGAGAGGCTCGGCCAGGGGCTTGGGGCCACACCGCCCGCTGGAGGTGGGGAATGGGCAGTAGCCCCCTGGGCTAGGACAGGGCCCGGGCCAGGCAGAAAACCGAGGTCACAAGCATTTTAGCCTCTCCAGTTCTCATTCTGCCAGTCCCCCGGGGTGAGGGCTAGAAGGTGTTCGAGCCGTGAAACTTCTGAAATGAACAACTTTGTTTGAAAAAAAGAAAAAAAAAAAACACCCACATCCCAGAGCCACCCTAACGTGGGGGGGAAGGGGGGGTAGAATTGGGGCGGGGCTAGCGGGCGGGGGAGCAGGGAAAAGCGCGCTACTGCCCCAGCGCAGCCAGAGGTTCCCAGGTCTCAGCCAGAAGTTCCCAGGGTACCGCGGCGCGCGGCGGAGCACAGCCGGGAGAGGAAAGGAAAGGAGAGGAGCTGCCGCGGGTCGGGTACCGCCTGGAAGCGCGCCCAGCTACCCCCGACGGAAAGCCCAATCCGGGCCATGGCGGCTTTCCTGCAGCTCCTGTGTCTGTGCCTCGCCGCCGCCCAGCTGGCGGGAGCCCCAGGTGAGAGAGCTGCTTCAGCCCTAGTCCATGCTCCTACCTATGCCCCCTGGCCCTGGTCCTGTTCCGGAGGACGCTGGCTGAGCGCAACCTATGCGCCAGCGGCTGGGCCCCGGGACGGGGCTGGGACTGGGGTAAACGGGTAAGCGGGCCCGAATCCCGCTGGCTCGGACCTTCTGCCTCGTGCCTCCTTTGGCGCTCCTCTCAAACCTCTCCCCTCCTTACATTTTTCCATGTACCTCTCCCACTGCTTCCCCGGAGCTCCTTCTGAAATTCCTACTCCTGCTACTTGCTCCCAGGTGCCCGGCTCTCTGTGCCTCTCAAGGAATCTAGAACCCTTTCATCTGTCAGATGAGGAAACTGAAGTCCAGAAGGGATAATCTTGATCCCGCCCCACCCCGTCTTCCTTGCCTTTACTTCTTACCTTCTGACCAGGGAGATGATGGTGTATGTATGGGGAAGATGGACGGCAGGGAAGGGGGTTCTGTCTGATGTCTTTTGTCCAAAGGCTCTATCTGGAGCCTGCCCCGTTCAACGTTTCTGTCAGTCGCTTGGGGGAAGGCATAGATGACACTTTTGTCAAATTTGAAGGCATAGATGCCATGCTTGTCAACTGCAATTCACGTAAAAGGGAAAAAAACAAACAAACAAACAAAAAAAAAAACCTAAGCGCTCTTAGTTGACCACAAGCTCAAAACGAGCAAGACTGTGACACGTTAGATTTTTAAAAAGTGCTTACGCGTTTAGACTGTACAAATGTCCAGTGACCAGAGCGAGAAACGGGCTAGTATCTCTTGTCCTTTGTTGTGGTCATAACCTATCTGGAATATTGTATTTAGTTCTTAGTTCAATAGTTGGAGAAAAACATTGCCTAATAAGTCCAGAGGAAATTTGCTAGAATGGTGAAAAGGTTCGGAGAACCTTCTCTTCATGAAGATCCGCTGAAAGGATTTATCTTGGAGAAGAGAAGATTCAGGGGCACTTTTTCAATTGCCCAATGGACTATCATGTGCAAGAGATGTTTAGAGTCTCTGTAGCATCGGAAGAGCAAAACTAAACATTACAGGTTTCATTTCCATCCCCTTTCTTATTCTCTTTCTACAAGGAAATCCCCTTTCTAGTTTATTTCCCCATCACTGGAAGGGTTAAACAGAAGTTGGATGATTCTCTGGCAGGGAGGCCATAAAGAAGATTCCGGCCCTGGATAGGAAGTTTCTCTAGAGACTTCTCAATTTCCTTCCAAATCTGAGATTATAAGCAGAAGAGGTTTGATTGAGGGTGAAAGAACCTTTGATCAAAATTACTGACCCCTCCGATATACAAGGTACTATGAAAAATACTGCAATGAGTGAGAGCTAGTCCCCTGTCATTAGGAAGTTTCTAGTCTAGGAGGTGTTTATGATATATTCACCATTAACTAGGAAGGAATGAGATCTGAGAAGACAGGGATAGATTGGAAGGACAGCAAGACAGATGAAGGGACTCTCACTGTAGGATATCTCTGGAATACATAGACACCTATGACACAAAGTTCAATCTCACTGTATCAGCAAAGGGTATGAGAGGCAGTTTGAGTTAAGACAGAGTAGGAGTCAAAGATAAGTCACACCTAGATTCCTTACTAACAATGCCAGTCATAGTTTAAACCTTTGGAGTTCTCTTTATTCTCAGAGATGAAGTTTCAGGTCCCACTTGTCCCTTATTATCCCTGGCAGCATGATACCCTAGGCTCTGTCCACATAGCCTCTCTTTCAGCTTCAGGGTATCCTTGATTCAGGGTAACCTCCTGTACTCTTGTGTCCCTGAGCCCTCCTCTTGACTGCGTTACACTCCATCCTTCAGAATCAGAGTGCTAAAGACTTATTTTTAAGTTCTTCTCATTTTACAGGTGGGGAAAGTGAGGGCTAGAGAGGGGAAGGAAAATGCCAAAAATCACACAGAGAATTAATGTCAGAACTGGGACCCCTCTGATTTATCACAACATTTTTAAAAAGTAGGGTGTTTGAGCCTTGTCCTTATTTAACAGGGCCAGCTGGGTGGTGGAGTGGATAGAATTCTGGGGAGTTAAGAAGATCTGAGTTCAAATGATCCTTTGAACACTTCCTGGATTCGGTCCAGGGCAAGTCACTCTTTCTGATTGTTTCTTCAATTGTAAAATACTATTCAGTGGTAGAATTGACCCTGAAATTCAGGTCTCGGACTATGAAACTCTGTACTTTCCACTGAAATGTGTCATCTCACTCTCCCTGTCTCTCTTCTTATCCCTTTATCTCCCTCTCCTCCTCCTACCATTCTTAGGGCTGAGGCGAGAATAGGCCGGAGGAGATGGGGTTGGGTGGTGGATATAGGACAAACTAGATGCCAGACATGGAGTAGGTCGGAAATAAGTCACCCTTTTAGGTTTAGAATAAAGGGCGTGGCTCCTAGAACAATACTGGTCTTAGGGTCAGGATGAGGGCTAGTAGGATGCCTTCAGGGGATTAGGGGATCTAATCCTATGTTCATATTTTTTTTTTTTTTCTAGGCAGCGGGAAGCTAGATTTCTAGGTTCATGGTTAGTGTGTTAGATTCCTATTCAGTAAAACCTGAGTTCAAATGCAGACCCAGAGAGTTACTAGATGTGTGACTCTGGACAAGTCACTAATCTCTGTCTTTCTCAGTTTTTCCATCTGTAAAGTGGGAATAATAATAGCACCTACTTCCCAGGATTGTAATGAGGTTTGGGATTTGCAATCCTTGAGGTGCTATATAAATGCTGGCTAATCATCATTATCATCATCATCACCATCACTACCACCACTGTTACTATTATTACTGTCACCTTGTTTCCATCTTCCCCATCATTCAAAATCTCCCGAGCCCAAATCCTACTTTTGGATAGCGGTATCCAGGAATCACTGGGCCACAGAGGGTTAATGAAGTAGTCTGGCAGTCACTCCCCAGGAGTGGGACCCTCCCAGTTCTGGTCCCTGCCCTGTCAGAACCCCCGGAAAATCCTAAGCCCCAGACCCAAGCCTTCAAGGTTTCCAGGAACAGAGACAAAGTGTTTATTGACTAGGGATGACTCACTGGGCTCTGCCAGGCAGGCCAAAGCAACCCCACTGCCCTCTCCCTCCAGCCCCCGCCTGGTGTCCTCCCTGGAAGAGGGTTGTCTCCAGGCATCGTGCCTGTGGAGGTGGAAGCAAAGTCAGGAGTTTCAAGAGGAACTCAATTCAACCCCTGGTCACTAAGCAGACTGCCTGTGTGTTTTTCTCTGGGCTTTGATTGACTGGGAGGGAATCACTGATGGAGAAAACACCATGTCTGCCCTCTGAGGGTCACAGTCTAGTAGTTGATGGCATGGGCCATCAACACCCAGGAAACATGGGGCCATGCGAGTGGAGCATAAAGGAGCTCAAAGGGATCTAGGCATTCCCAGAATATCAGACTCATGGGATTGAAGAAATGGAAGGGAAGCCACCTCATTCAACTGGTACTTGAACTTGGAAGCCCCCATGTGAGATCCCCACTGAGAATCATCCAGCTTCTACCACCTCCCAGGATAGCCCTTTCCATTTGGGTATCACTTTCATGATTAGGAGTCTGCTCTTCGGATTCAAGAATATCTGATTTTCTGCCATTTTTAAGTTGTCCCTAGTTCTCTCCTTTGGGGACAAGCAGAATGGAGTAGCAAGTCTCATCCCTGATCCACAGACTTGCTCTGCAGATGTTTGAACAGAGCTATTCTCTCACCTCCTTAATGCTTTCTTCTTCTTCTTCTTCTTCTTCTTCTTCTTCTTCTTCTTCTTCTT
>JAJPUD010009968.1:0-20516 GCA_023553655.1 Myrmecobius fasciatus | reverse complement strand
CTTTCTTTCTTTCTTTCTTTCTTTCTTTCTTTCTTCTTTCTTTTTCTAACAATAAACCCTTCAAGAAGCCTTGACATTGTTGGTGTACTCTGCTGGTATAGATGACCACCCCTTCTGCACCTTAGCAAAGGGTTCGTTCTGTGGTTGTGGTCAAAGAAATTCAAGACCCAGTGGCTGACCCTTTGAGCTGGTCTATGAACACCTGGGCTTGAAGCCAGCTTGGTAGAGAGTCCAGCAGGGCCTTTGAGAGAGCCCTCTGCCATCCCTTCCCATGCGGGATGATAACAGTCATGTAGTTTTTATGCCATATGTCTATGGTGTTTTCAACCCTAGAGGGGTAAGCCATGTATGTGTAACGTCCCCATTTTTCAGATGAAGGAAAAAAGTCTCAGAGAAATCTAGTGGCTTGTTCAGATTCACCCAATTAATAGGAAACATCTAAAATGGGACCCACTCTTCCTGGCTCTCAGTCCAGTATTCTTAGCCTAGTGCATGCTGCCTGTCTGTATTATCAGGTAAAGCAGCTCCTGGAACACTAATTAACAATGTGCATGTTTCAAAAGCTAGAGGGAAATTATTTGGATTCCCTGTGGCTTGTTCTGGGGCCCAGACTCCCTCTGCTCCTGCTAAGAGGCAAGGTTGAAAGTAAAGACTTAGGGAGGGACTGCCAAGCTCTGGCCACTGATGACCCTGTGATTGCTCCTTCCTCTCCCAGTTGTTTCATGGAGTGAGTGGGGAGCATGGGGGCCGTGTTCTGGGAGCTGCGGGCCAGGCCGTCGCCTCCGCCGTCGGCGCTGTCCAGGATCCAAGAAGGACACATGTATAGGACGTTCTGTGGAAGCTCAGAAATGCGTGCGACCAGCATGTCCCGGTATTGGGATGGTGGGAATGGGATGGTGTGGGGAGGTTGTTCTGTGCCTAGATATTGGGGAGGGGGAACAGGATAAGTGTGGTACCTCAGAACAGTGGCTAGGAAAGTAGAAGGGTTCTAGAAGAGTGGAATAAGGGGAATCCCACCCCCTTTGGCAGTCTGTTAACAGATGATGCTTGGGTCAACCAATTGGTCTTTTTCATGTCTCCTCCTCGTGCTGTTTTGCTCAGAGAAATGCAAGGTATCCAAATTCTCCCCGACTCTGTCAAGATTCACCCTAAACTCTGGGGGTGGGGGAAGTAGGGACACTTCTTTCTTCTTGGGCTTGGAGGTGTCTCCAACTCTAGGCCCCTGGGTTTGGAGCTCCTGGGGCTGGGCTAGAGCAGGAATAGTTTCCAGTGGAAATTTCCCTTTTGTATGAAAAAGTGCCAGGATTTGGAAGAGGAGGGGTGGTGGTGGAGAGGAGGTAGTTAAGGAAGAAGGGAGGTTCTGAGTCAATGAAGCTGGGTTGGCCACCTCTTCCCTTTGGCTCCGAAGCAGCTGGGCCCATTTGGATATACAGCCCTTGCTGTCCCCAGCAGAGCTGGCCCAGCCTTTTATTTCTTCCTTAAACACTTGGTCCATCCCTGAGTCCCCATTTCCCCCTCTTTGAGCCTCTCTCTTGACCCATCCATCAGGTTGGTACCCATGGAAGACACTTTGTGGCTTCCATGTTTTGAAAGCCCCCTCCCCAAAGGATAATGCCTGGGGTACTAAGCCTGTGATGCTGTTTATGCCCTTTGAACCCTTCTCAGTGCCCCACTTTCGGACCCATGACTTCTGGTGCCCTTTCAAACCCAGTGCAGGGCTTCTTTCTTACTCAGGGCAGCTCTTCCCTGTGGTTTGAGGCTAAAGTGTCACCTTGCCCTCTTCCTGATTGCTTCCCTTGGATCCCAATAGAAGGAGGATTCCTTTCTTGGAGGCTGGACCCTTATTGCCCCCTGACCTGCTAGTCTTCCTGCCCCCTCAGCCATGGGCTATCTCTCCAGGTTGCCGTTCGAACTGTGGCCGAGATGTAGCCAACAAGGATTGCAGCGGCTGTGTCTGCAAGGATCATGTTCTCCTGGGTACCGTGGTCACTCCTGCTGGTCGGCCTCTTGCTGGGGCCCGTGTGACCCTTAAGGGCCGCCCTAAGCCTATCTTGGCCACCACAGATGCCCGAGGCAGTTTCCGACTTGCAGGCATCTGTTCTGATGGCCACACCAACGTCAGTGTCCAGCTGGAGGGCTTTGCACAAGGCGTCGGCCAGGCTGTGGCCAACAGCTCCACGACAGCCTCTGTCACGGTCATTCTCCGGACCCTGGGTAAGGAGGGGCAAGTGAAGGGTCTTCCAGGGAGCTCGGGATGAAGTACCATATGTGGGGGAAAAAAGGGTGAAAACGGATTTAAGGTACTGGGAAAGGAAAGAGATGCCAGGATTGATGTAGGATCAGTCTCAGGAGCTGGCTCATTCTGGAATTTTGGACTGGTTCCCTCATGAATGAAATTGGACTTGCTACCTGGAGAGGTCCATTTAAAACTGGGACCAGTTAAAAATGAATCATGTTATAAAACCTTCCAGCATTAAACCAGAATGCTGGAGGGGGAGGGTTGGACCTCAGGCTCTGTCAATGCCTTCTATCAATTAACCCTTTCTTTCCTCCTCAGAGAAGCCCTATCTGGTGAAGCAGCCAGAATCCCGTGTCCGAGAGGCTGGACAACATGTGATGTTCTGCTGTAAAGCTCTTGGCACTCCTGTGCCTAAGAAATACTACTGGTGAGCTAACTCCCTTCCTTGCTTTCTATTTTTTTTAATAATAGCATTTTATTTTCAAAATATATGCAAAGACTGTTTTCAACACTTAACCTTGCAAAAGCCTATGTTCCAAGTTTTTTCCCTCCCTTCTCCCAGCAAGTAATCTGATATATGTTAAACATGTGCAATTCTTCTATACATATTTCTATACTTAAAATGTTGCACAAGAAAAATCAGATCAAAAAGGAAAAAATAATGAGAAAGAAAAAAAGCACCCTGCTTTCTATTTTTTGGAGGCAATTTGGGCTGTGACTTGCCCAAGGAGGTATAGTTAATAAGAGTCTGAGGCTGAATTTGAACTCAGTCCCTCTTGACTCCAGGACCAGGGTTCTATCCACTGGACCAACTAATTGACCCTCCTTTTCTTATAGCAAGGAGCTATCCCTACCTCTCTGTTACCTAATCTCAAATACCTCTCAGCTCTGTTCACAGTCTAAATGTTGGAGGAATTGTCTCTAAGGCAAGAACCCTGGGTTTGGAGTCAGTAGATATGGGCCTAGATCCAGCTTTGAAATTTGTAAGCTGCATGGTTTTGAGCAAGTCAATTTTGTTTTTCATTTGTAGAATGAGGGAAATGGGCCTATGTGATCCTAAAGTTACTTTAAGCATTTATATTCTGTGATTCTTTAATTCTAACCATGACTTGGGATAAATGATTCTCAGAGCTCAGCTTCCATACCTGGAAAAGGATCTTGATGATAATATCCCCCAAAGAGTAGTTATACATTCTCTGCTCCAAGACACATAATAGGTGCTTAATGTTTCGTTCCTTCCTCAACTGAGGCTCCCCAAACTGACCACAGTACTCTAGATGTGCTCTAATCAGGGCAGAGCACAGTAGGACTTTTACCTCTTTTTTTCTGGAGCTATGGTTCTTTTAACAGAGCTCAAGATCATATGAGCTTTTGTCAGTGGGGGTGATGAGGAGAGGGAAGCTGTCATGTCACAGTGTTGACTACAGATATTCTGTAGTTTATAAGAAGAATTAGACTATGTGCTCCCCTTTTCCAATCCTTCTCTCCCCTAATTCACCAAAGTCACCTGTAAGTAACTCAATCAATAAGCATTTATTAAGGACCAACTATATGCCAGGTACTGTGCTAAACTAGACAAGGAATAGTGATGTAAGGTTTACCCATATTTCCATGGAAAATTTGTCTTGGGAATAGGGACTGGTAGGGCTGATGGGGGCTCTGGGCTAATGAATAGTAACTATATCCTATGAGGTGGGGATTATCTTTGTGAATGTCCATGCTGCATTGAGACTTGTATTGCTAATTATTTGATATGATTATATTAGCAGAAATGGGCCTAAAGTCAGAAAACTTTGGTTCTAGATCATGGTCTGTCATTCAGTCATTCAGTAAAGATTTATTAAACACTTGTGCAAGGCTCAGAGATAGGTGCTGGGGATATAAAAATGAAAAAAAATGACACAGTACTGACCTCAAGACTCTTAATTCCACTGAAGCTAGAGTAGGAACATGACATGGACAGAAGTAAATATAATACAATGGGAAAAGATGAGGGCAAAGAAAATATCCAGACAAAGTACTTTAGGAAAATGAAATCAAAGAGAATACTTTTAGTTGAGAATCTGGGAAGACTTCATAGAGGAGATGACCCCTGAGCTGAGACTTGAAACAAGGATATAGATATAAAAGATCAAGACGAGGAAGATGGGCATTCTCAAGCTGGAGCATGTCCAGAGGCAGAAAGGAAGGAAGGGCAGAAAGAAAGAAAGAAGAAAATGGAAGAAATCAGGGAGGGAAGGAAGAAAGAAGGAGGAAGGAAGGAAAGAAGAAGAGAGGGAAGGAAGTGAATGTATAATAACTATATGTACCAGACACTGTGCTAAGATTTTACAAATATCATAATCTGCTCTGGTTGAAATGTAAAGAGCATCAAGGGGAGTGACATGAAATAAGGCCAAAAAGTAAACTGGAGCCAAACTGGAGATGGGCTTTAAATGCAGACTAAGGATTTTGTGTTTTTCCCCTTGAAGCAATAGGAGCCTCTGAAGAGTTTAGAGCAGGGGGAGTAAAATGACTAGAACTGTGCTTTATAAATATATCTCCTAGCATTTGTGTGAAGGCTATATTGGCGAACAGAAGGATGAATGCAGGCTAGCAGGCAACTCTTAGTGTTGTCCAGGGAATAAGTACCTAAAAGAAAGTGATGGTCATCTGAATGGAGAGGACCAATATCAGATATTGCAGAAGTGAAATGACAGGACCGGATAATTGATTATATATGGGAAGGAGAGAAGAAGGAAGAAGTCAGAGATAGCTCATTCAAGTCAGCAGATATTCTAAAGCTTATTGTGTATTAGGCACTGGGGATTTAATGAGAAAAGTGAAGCAGTCCCTGACCTCAGGGGGTTGCATTCTGCCATTCAGATGGCCAGACCATCAGGGTATAAATTAGGAGACAGGACAAGGGCTGGGGAGCCACAAGTTAGCTTTGGGTGCTTCTCCTTCCTCTTGTCTCTTGTTGTTGCCATGACAATCCTAGCCTTGTGTCCCTTCCCTTCCCCCATCCTAGCTGATTCTTTCCCTGCTTTTTTCCTTTTCCCCTTCTTCCACACTTTCCAGGTACCACAACGGGAGTCTGCTGGATAGAAAGATCTATAAATATGACAGCAACCTGGTGCTCAGGAACTTGGACCCGGAGCAGGCAGGCACCTACCACTGCAAAGCCAACAGTGATGCTGGTACCATCAAGTCCAACACTGCTGTCCTGACTGTGCTGGGTGAGCATCTCTTGAACTTCCAGTAACCCATTCCCTCCCCTCAATGTCTGGCCTTAGAGCCTTTGGTAAATGGGCAGGAAAGAACAAGACTAAAACTCCCCTAAGAGGGAGATTTGGGATGTAGAATAGGGAGAGAAGATAGGCATCTGTTGATGTTTTTAGGGCAGTTATTGAGAACTGGACCTGATATGTTGGGTATTGTTGGTCTATATGAGATCCAGGGATATGGGCGCACTCTTCTGAGAAAAGACTCAAATCTTCTGAAAAAGATTAATCTTTCCTGGACACAGTATGAGCTTCTGAGTCCAGTCCTGAATTTTATCCAGTTTTGGTGCTGAACTGAGTCTCCTTCCCTGGCCATGAAGATCTCAGTCTTGGAATGAATTGTTTGCTCTAGCCTTGGACTAAGGTTGTAATTGTGGATTGAGCCCCCAGTTACATTTTAGACTCAGTCCTAATTCATTTCCAAGTTCAAGTTCATCTTAGCCTCAGGCTAAACCCCCTTTTTCAAATCATGAATGGGCTCAAACAGCTTTTCAACTTTAACTCAGGAATGAATGAGTTCCTAAATATAGAATAAAAGTTCATTCTAGACTGAATTCTGGTCCCGGATTGACCCAGACTAAACCCTTGATCCAGTTACTGATTTCTCCTCCAGCTCCAGGACAGCAAGTCTGTGACCCCCGACCCCGTGAGCATCTCATCAAGCTGCCGGATGACTGCCGCCAGGCTGCTTCAGGATCTGCCTACTACAATGTGGGTCTCTGTCCGGATACCCGCTGCCCAGGCCGACCTGGCTCCAACCTTCGATGTGGGGAATCGGGTGACCACTGTTGTTCTGTGAGCCGTTTAGAGACCCGGGAGATCCAGTGTACCGGCTATGTCTTGCCTGTGAAGGTGGTGGCCAAGTGTGGGTGTGAGAAGTGCATGCCCCCCAAGGTGCTGGTGAGGGGCCGAGTTGTGGCTGCTGACACTGAGGAACCCTTGCGCTTTGCCCAGATCCTCCTGGGGAAGGAGAAAACTGGCTTCACTGGTTACCAAGGTGATTTCACGATTGAGGTACCCCCAGCCACTGAGCGCCTTGTTGTGACCTTCGTGGATGGTCACCAGGAGTTTGTAGATGCAGTTAAAGTCTTGCCCTTTGACCCTCGGGGAGGTGGAGTTTACCAGGAGGTGAAGGTCATGCGGAAGAAGGAGCCCCTCACTTTGGACGCTGGCCAAAGCAATACCATTCCACTGGGTACAGTAGAGGGTATGGACCCCGTAGGAGAGATTGTTATACCGCCTAGTGCCTTCTACTATCCGAATGGAGAGCCGTATAATGGGACTGTGCAGGCCAGTATTACTTTCCTGGACCCCCGTGACCTTGCCACAGCAGCTGCTGCTTCGAGTGACCTCAATTTTGTGGATGACAATGGGGAGCTATCCCCTCTGAGGACCTACGGCATGTTTCTGGTGGACCTCCGAGCTTCGGGCTCTGGGGAGGAGCTGCATACAGGTCCGGTGGAGGTGCGCATGGATGCTGGGCAAATCCACATGGCGGGGCATGCTGAGGAAATGAAGCTGTGGTCCCTAAATCCAACCACCGGGTTATGGGAGAAGGAGACTAACTTTCACATAGAGACTGCTGGGCGCCGTGTCCGGAGGGAGGAGCGGACGTTCCTCATAGGAAATGTGGAAATCCGGGAGCGGCGTCTCTTTAATTTAGATGTGCCGGAGCGCCGAAGATGCTTCGTCAAGGTGCGCGCCTACATCAATGACAAGTTTATACCTAGCGAGCAGGTGGAAGGGGTGGTGGTGACCCTGGTCAATTTGGAACCGGCCCCAGGTTACTCGGCCAACCCTCGTGCTTGGGGACGTTTTGATAGTACTGTCACGGGTCCCAATGGAGCCTGCCTTCCAGCTTTCTGTGACGCTGACAGGGCGGATGCCTATACTGCCTATATTACGGCTGCTCTTGGGGGTGAGGAGCTAGAACCGGCGCCTTCCAGCCCCCAGCCTCATCCGGGGACTGTGGGTGTGGCCCAGCCCTATCTGGATAAACTGGACTACCGTAGGACGGACCACGATGATCCGGCTTTGAAAAAAAACGGTTTTCGAATTAATCTGGCCAAACCCAACCCCAATAATCTGGATGAGATCCAAGGCCCCATATATCCTTGGCGGAGCTTGCAGGAGTGCGAGGATGCTCCAGTAACAGCTAATCACTTCCGCTTCTCCCGGGTGGAAGCAGACAAGTATGAATACAATGTGGTTCCTTTCCGGGAGAGCGAGCTGGCTTCCTGGACTGGTGATTACCTCTCCTGGTGGCCCAACCCCCAGGAGTTCCGAGCCTGTTTCATCAAGGTCAAGATACAGGGGCCCCAGGACTACATGGTGAGGTCTCACAATGTTGGGGGCAGTCATCCTCGCACCCAGGGCCAACTCTATGGACTGCGGGATGCCCGCAGTGTGAGGGACATGGAGCATCCTGGCACCTCGGCAGCCTGTGTGGAGTTCAAGTGTAGTGGGATGCTGTTTGACCAGCGCCTGTCAGACCGGACCCTGGTGACCCTGATACCTCAGGGCAGCTGCCGACGCATAGGTGTCAACAGTCTCCTGAGGGAGTACCTGACCCGCCACCCACCAGTGGCCCCAACTGATGACCTGACAGGCTTCTCCATGATTGCACCTGTAGATCCGTTGGGCCACAATTACGGCATCTACACGGTGACAGACCAGAATCCCCGGCTGGCCAAAGAGATCGCCATCGGTCGCTGTTTTGATGGTACCTCGGATGGCTTTTCAAGGGAGATGAAGGCAGATGTGGGTATAGCTGTGACCTTCCAGTGTCAGGAACGCCCAGCTGGCCAACGGAGTCTTTTCCAGAGGCTTCTGGACACTCCTAGGACTGCGTTGGAAGATATACGCCGTGAGATGGGAGGACCTGGCCGTAGAAGCCTGTCTTCTCCTACTACTCGCAGAGTTCCTGGCCGCCGAAGGAGGATGGAAACACTCCAGCCTGAGACAGGAACCGAGACCTTGACCCGTGATCCTAAGGATACCCCCTGAACCCAAGGAAATTCCTCTTAGCTCCCAACCCAATGATAACATCTGACCCAAAGGAATCCCCTCAAGTCCCTGGCCCTAGAGATGACCCTTCATCTCTCATTCCCATCTCGAGGAAGCCCCCAACCTTAGAGATACCTCCTAACTATAAGGGAAGACCTCTGATCTTGGGCATATCACCAGCTCTCACCTTTCTTTCACCCTCCCTCCCCTCAACTCAATCTCCTCCATGTTCCCTATATGTTGCTTAGAAAAAGCCTAGATTTCTGTGGAGGGGGCTAGGAGAATGTGACTATCTGTACCTCTCAGTCCAGGAGTGAGAGGGTGCTTCCATCTTTCATAGCTCAGTTTAGTCCTTTAATTACTGGGCCAGACTTTATCTTCTTCCTGCCTGGGTTCCAGAGTTTACCTCCTGATGGCAGCAACAGTTACCCCACTTCCACTCACTTTCTATTATAGACCCCTTAGAGTTAGACCTCAGGGTAAGTTTGGGACAGATCAGTGGAAGGAAGGGGTCAGTCACTGAGAAAAGAAATAAAACCAAGATGATGTGGGGTTGGAGAGGGAGCCTTGGATTGGGCAACAGGGACCCAGCTTCTATTCTCAGTCTTGCTAACTCATTTGTGTACCCTCGGGGAAGGAACTTTTGCACTAGACATTGCAGGATGATATGTTGGAAAGAGAACTGACTTCTAATCCTTTCTGTGGCTGACTCATAATGTAACCCTAGGTAAAAATTCTAGGGCTCAGTTTTCTCATCTGTAAAGTGGAATGGTCTATGGTCTCCTTTTAGCTCTGAAATTCCTTGGATTATGGGATCAGATGTCCCAGTCCTTCCCTGAACTAATGATGTCAAAACCATTTCCCTTGGAGAAAATTGGCCAGTGTTTGATAAGGACTCAGGCTGCTATATAGAGATTGGTTCCTTTGGGGAACTTTAGTACTAGGGTTCTAGAGCAGATCTGGTCCCATCCTCCTGGAAGTGCCATATAGCAGCTGGTGATCATTGGCCCCCAGTTCTGGTCAGTTCAATACACATTGAGTACATCTGCTGTTTGCAGAATATTGTGCTAGGTGGAATAGAGTAGGGGAGATAAAGTTTAATATGACACAGTCCGTGCCTGTCCTTATGGAGTGCATAATATTTTAAAGGGAGCAAGAAACAAATTAAATATAATACACAGCATTACCTGATAAGTGTATTATTGAGGAGTAAGACAAGTGCTATATCAGGTCTGTGAGAGTAGATTAGTACCCCCCAGGAAGCTGAAGGAAGACTTCTTGGAGGAGGTGGCAATTTGATTGGGCTTTAAAAGATGGGTAGGAATTCAATAGTTAAAGACACAGAGAGAAGGTATTCTATGCATAGTAAATAGCACAGAACACAGAATATGGTGGGTGTTTTGTTTTGTTTGGTGGGGGGAAAGGGAAGGATTCCAGTTTGGCTAGAGTAGAGAGTATATAGAAGGGAAGAATACAAGAAAGTTGGAGTAATTAGTTGGGATCAGATGGCAGAGGTTTTCAAATGTCAAGAAGAGGCATTTGAACTTAATCCTATAGGCCAAAGGAAATCCCTAAAAATTGGTAAACAGTAGACTGGTGTCATTGATCAAAAGGCGGTAGACTCCAACTTTTGTCCTTCATCCACCCCATCCTGTGTTTCCATTTGTCTAGCTTGGATGTAAGACCCAAGGCAAACATTTCCCTTCATAGTCCCCTTGGGTGATTATTAGTGGTGGGCAGCTTGGAACCTCCTAGGTCAGCATCAGAGGAAGAAGAGATATGACCTGGGTATCCCTCCTAGCTGAGGACCACTTCTCCCATTCCACAAGCACTATTTTTTGGTTATTAAGGAATCATACCTTCTGTTTCTTTAGCACGTTTATTAAGTATTTTTCCTCTAACAGCCCAGTGAGGTAGGTAGAATAAGCATTATTACCCCCATTTTACAGATGAGGAAACTGAAAGTCAGGAAGCTTGTAATTTGCTCAATGTCACACTGTTGGAAAGTGACAGTGCTGGGCCCCAGCCGAGGTCTTCCGATTCTAAGAGCCAATACTCTTTCTGTTTCATTCAATGATATCTCCCTGGTGTGGGAGGCCTTGGAGACCTTGCCCAGGTGAAGGGATTGGGACAAGATTTGGGGGGTTATTGTCTCCACTCTATGAGGATGGAGCCTTAAAGTGCTTATTCCCTTCCCTTTCCCCCTGCCTTTCCATTGCCTGATTCTCTGTTCATCTCTTCCTTTGGGCTGACCAGCCCCTACTTCCAACATTCTATCCTGTGGGGTCACTCCTGGCTACATCAGCCAATACCTCCTATCCTGTTACACTCCTTGAGAAGGCAATGGCCTTTTCAGGTCTGAACTCTGTCCCTTTAAGGCTCCCTTCCTTGAAGACTGGGGTAAGAGGTGCAGGTAAGGGTTTAATTGTTTTTTTTGGGGGGGGGAGGGTGGGGTAGAAAGGGAGGGAAAGAGCTTGACTCAGTTTTGACTGAACTGATTTTTGAGACCTCTGGATTTCCCATTGGGGATCACAGTGCTCATTCATTTGGTGCTTGACGATATGGAGGGTGGAAATAACTAGGTGCTCATGATTAAAGATGCTTCATTAATAAACCTGTGGCTTAGAGGTCTTGTTGGGATGTTTGGGGATAGGTGGTATATGAGATTGTGTGTGATACATGTATCATTCCCATTTTATAGATGAGAAAACTAAGGCCCAGAAGGGGAAAGTGAAACCCAAGGTCATACAGTGAGTTTATGAAAAATCTGGGACTCCAAACTAGGTTTCCTGACTACCACAACACTCTGTCTGATCCCTCTGATCCACCTACTGAATCACAGATAAGGGAGATAAGGAGTTCTGTTCCCCCAACCATCTTTCTTTCCCTCCAAAACACTCCTAGGCAAGTTCTTCCCTGATCTCCAGGGTGGGAGGAGATAGGTCTGTGCTAAGGATCCATCTGTAAATGCAGATGTACACAATCATGTGCCTTAGGATTTCCACACACCTGTATATCCAATTTTCTATTCCTGTAGGAGAATACACCTAGACCTGCAGACGTGTCCCTCCATGTAGTTCTGTATATACAAGTCTGTTTAAAGAGCTCTTGGCTGGGAACAGAGCTGTAACTAAGGATTCTTTTACCTAGAACAAAAATATTGGGGTGGAGTGGAAACTGGAATAAGCCTCAGGGTAATATAAGGGGCAGTGTCACAGAGAGTCTGCCAAATTGGATAATAAGACATTTCATCCTTCAGGGAACTTAGCCTGAGCCCCCAACTCAGTAGAGTTGAGGGGAAGATGGATTCCAGGAGAGGGGTGGAAATGGGGGATATTTTGGGACCCAATAAGGAAGCTGTGTGGCATGTATTTGGTGGAGGACTGGTGGATGCCAAATGTTCTTCGGACTAATTTAAAATCAACTCAAGGAATAAATGTATCTCCAACTTCAAATCATGTTAGTCCCCTAAGCCAAAACCCCCGTTATCTTCCTTACCCTAGTTATAGCTCTGACTGGAAGTCAGGGCTTCTAGTTCTGATCCTGTGACTTTCTCTGTCTCAATTACCCTAAATATAAAACGAGGGGGGCTGAAATAGTCTCTTAGGTCCCTTTCAGCTCTGAAGTTCTGGCTTTATATTCTGGAGTCTTTCCAAGACCTTGTACCCTAAGGGCCCTCTCTGCCATCAGTTTTATATGTTTTAACTTTGATATTCTATGGTCTCAACTTTCCTCCTAGCTCTGACATTCTGTGTTCCAAGCTCCTTTCCAGGTCTGACATTCCAAAATCTCCTCCAACTCTGGCTTTCTCTGCTCCAAGACCCTTTCAGTCTCAGACATCCCAGTATTCTGTGCACACATGTGCAAATATGTGGGCAGACACACGTGCACACACACAGACCAACACGTGCAGAGCTCCCCCAGTGGCCCCATTCTGCAAACACTTGTGGAATAGAAATGCTCCCTGAATACAGTAGCAGCCACTGGCCTGGCTGGGCTCTGCTTATTCTGGGCTGCTTCCTAGGCAGTGAATATGGTCTAGAGCAGGTCCCAGCTGACCTGAAGGGGAATGGAGGGAAGGCAGGGACTGTTTCAGTCCCAGGACCTCTCCTGAGCTGAGAATTTAGTCTCCATAGTTCTGTATCCAGTGAGGAGTAGTGAGCCTAGGAATAGTTGCTGTGGTGGTGAAAGATAAAGGTTTGATCTTCTGAACATGTTGATTTATTAAATAATGTAGGCAATTGCCTAACTAACCAGAACCCGACTTCCTTAGCTTAGGTCTGGGCCTCCAATACAGGGAGTGACAGACTTGTATACATTAAAAATAATTAACCAAATAACACAAATTAATTAAAGGAAAAAACACAACATCAGGTAATCTGATTCTAATTGAAGGAAAGATGAGGGACTTACCAAGTTGGAAGGGGGAGGGAGAGTGAACAGGGACAATTTCCTGAATTTAGAAAAACAATTGTTCCACTCCCTCTAAGGGTCTGTAAATAATTGAAGGAACATAGAAACAATAACTAATTGATCAGTACAGGCTAGTTTTCCTTTCTTTTCTCTTTTTACAAATTCTGTTAGAAACTTTATTTTTTAAAAAAGCAAAACAAAACTTCATTGAATAGATAGACATCTTGAAAAAGCAGGCTGTTTTTTTTCTTTTTTGATGATGTTATATGTAAAACAATTTTTTAACATTTGTTTTTAAAACTTTGAGTTTCAGAGTCTCACCTTTCTTCCTTCCCCACTTCCCATTGAGAAGGCACATGTGAAATTACAAAAAATTTCTTCCTTCCCCAAACCCTCAAGAAAAATAAAGTAAAAAAAAATAAAGTATTCCTCAATCTGTATTTAGGCACAATCAGTTCTTTCTCTGCGTGTGGAAAGTATTTTTCATCATAAGTCCTTCAGAGTCTTGGATCATTGTATTGCTAAGAATAGGAAAATTATTTACATCTGATCATCCCACAACATTGCTATTACTTTGTACATAGTAATTTCACTTTGCATAAGGTCACAGAGGATTTTTCAGGTTTTTCCTGAAAGCATCCTGCTCATCATTTCCCATAGAACAGTGATAGTCTATCATAATCACATGCCACGATTTATTTAGCCATTACCCAATCGGTGGGCATACCCTCAATTTCCAATTCTTTGCCCTGAGAAAAGAGCAAGCAGGCTAATTTTCAAATAAGACATATGGATTTCTTGAGATACGCAATTGTTAGAAGAACTCTTCACATCAATCTTTGATCTGTCCTTGTGTAAGGGTCACTAAGCAGCAAGATAGGTAGACTATCTTCCTAGTCAGGTGGACTAGGTTCAAATAATGCAATAAAGCTTTCCCCACAATTTCCACGATTGAATCAAATCTTCTCACAAGACAGAAGTTGGACTAGACTTGTAATTGAATTGAAAGGGCACTGAGCTAACTTTAAAATTGAATCACAAGATGTAGTCAATGTTTTTCACTCTATTCTCATAAATAACCACATGCTGTTCTAATCCCCTGAATTCCCTCACTATCTCTCAAGGGATCAGAACTTCCTGAGTTTCAGGAGGCCAAAGATAGATGGCCAGAGCTGGCAAAGACCTTAGAGCCCTTCAAATACTCTCATTTTACATATGAAAAAAGTGAGAACCAGAAAAGGCACAGGATTTGTCCAAGATAAGCCTGTGGCAGCATTGGTTGGCACAGAAACTCCCCTTCTCTGCCTCAGCCCAATTCCCTATTTTTTCCAGGCCTTCCCCAGATGCCCAGGCCTGGGCCTTTCACTAAAGCCATGGAAGGGTCAAAGGAATCCAGGGCCATTTTAAAAAAAGTCCATAGGCTCAGGTCCTGTGGGTAAGACCAGATTGAGTAGTCAACCAGTCAGTCACCTGATTGGTCAGTCGACAAGCAATTCTTACACACTAGTTATTTGTCCTTTGTTCCTGAAGAGGACCATGACCCTAAAGTTGATGCCATGACTTGCAAGTGAATTGGATTTAAGTGAGGGTACAAATCTCACTTTCTCCTCCAGAGCTATCTAGACCCAATGGCAAGATATAGATCAGAATGGCCTGGAGATTTCAGTGAAAGATCTAGGCCTTTGTAAACTATTTTCTACTCCTCAGTTTGTCTGAGGCAATGTCCAATCAGTGATTAAGGCAAGGTAAAAATGAGGCATAAAATGGCCTCTTTTACTTAATGAAAAAATATTATCAATCTAGGAGAGGAAGGCTCTCAGGATTTCTGGCCCAAACGGATATAATTGCCATTTACACTCCCTCTGAGTCCAAACAATGACCAAGTGAGAATTGGGATGGGCCATTTGTTGGCTAATCAATGAGAGTCAGAGTTATTTAGGTTTAAGACATGATTCTTTTTTTTAAAATAAAGCTTTTTATTTTCAAAACACATGCATAGATAGTTTTCAACATCTACCCTTGAAAAATCTTGTTTTCCAATTTTTTTCCTCCCTTCCTTCTCCCTACTCCCTCCCTTAGATGGCAGGTAATCTAATATATGTTAAACATGTGCAATTCTTCTATACATATTTCCATAATTACCGTGCTGCATAAGAAAAATCAAATCAAAAAGAAAAAAATGATAAAGAAAACAAAAAGCAAGTAAACAATAAAAACAACAAAAGTGCAAAGACTATGTTGTGATCCACATTCAGTCCATACAGACTTTTTTTCTGGATTACAGATGGCTCTCTCCATCACAAGACCATTGGAATTGGCCTGAATCATCTCAGTGTAAAGAGTCATTTTCATCACAGTTGCTCATTGTAAAATCTTGTTGCTGTTCTCTTGGTTCTATTCACTTCACTAAGCATCAGTTTATGCAAGTCTCTCCAGACCTCTCTGAAATCATCCTGCTGGTCGTTTCTTACAGAGCAATAATATTCCATAACATTCATATACCATAATTTATTCAGCCATTCTCCAATTAATGGGCATCCATTCAGTTTCCAGTTCCTTGCCACTACAAAAAAGGGCTGCTGCAAACATTTTTGCACATGTGAATTAAGGCATAATTCTTAAGAAAGAAATCTAGTTTGTAAACCCTGATATATTTCTAGGAACCAGTGATTAAAAGCTACATTCCTTTGGGCATGGATTTGAATGGTAGTCATTTATCCCTCAGGGCCTGGGCACCATCATCTGTGCCCCTGCCATCAAGTTCCTGAAACTGCAGAGCTGAGAACCAACACTCCTTGTACAATGGTCTGGACAGGTCTGCTTCCTTTCCTACTCTACCCCGAAGACCTCCTTGGATTAAGGGGATTTCTGGTGCTTTGATATAACACTTCTCCATGTGTAGATCCTCAATTTGTTATTTGGAATAACTGGTTGGATCTTCCATAGGTTGAATAATAGTTCAGGTTCACAGATAATATGTGGATTTGCACTCCTGAAGCTATAGCTCATCAATCTCCACTGATATTTTTATTATTTTTGGGGGGGACAATTAGAGTCACACAACTAGTTAAGCTATGGTAGGATTTAAATGTGTCCTTCTGACTTCAGGACTGGTTCTCTATCCACTGTGCTGTGTAGCTTCCCTGATACTTACTTTCTTAATAATCAGTCGAAAGAATTAATATAAAGTAAAGGTATTTACTAAGAGGCTATTTTGTAAAGATAGCTACAAAACATTGTCTCCCTAAACCTAGGATATATTCTCTCACAGATAAACACAGTATCAGTGGGAAGAAGGGATGTTCACATAAAAGTCTCCTGTATCCTAGTCAGCTCATGCCCCTGGCACTGTCCTTTTTACAGTGTCCTTTAGCTTCTCCCTGCTGGCAAGGGTGTTCTTTCTGGAAAGGTCACTCAGCTGGGCTCCTTGGGTCGGCTCTTCTTGGCAGCTTGACTTCATACTTCCTGGGATAACTTTTCTTTTTTTTCCATAATTGAATTCTTCTGAACTTCCTCTGATGACATTCTCCTGACTCCCTTGCTTCTGGGTGTAGTAACTGCCTCTGGGGGAATATACTAGCTGCAATACACCATATAATGGAAAGTAGAATGAAATCCCTTCCATCCCATTTGCCTCTTGCTCCAGTCACATGGTGAAAAATAAAAAGTGATGCAGTTGACTTTTTTCTAGGCTACTGGAGGTCACATTCCTTGAAACTATCTCCTTTTCTGATAATCTCTGGAGAATTTATCCTGTTTCTTAAAAGCCACCAGAGGCAGGGAGGATCTTTGAACAGTCAATTGCTCCTCTGATGTCACCAGGGAGAACCCTTTCATACTTTGTAAAAGGGTATAGAGCATGGATAAAACTTTGTATTTCATTTTACACATTAGTATCTTGTTGCTTTTGTTGCTTGCCCCTTCTTTCTCCTGTTACCATGAGGTAATGTGATGAATTAGGTTTGTCTGGTCATTCATCTCTGAGTATACTATAAGAATGGGAGTTTATTTTATGTTATAGGGGATGAGGTTTTATTTTAATTTATTTTAAGACAGATTTAAAAAGAAACAACTATTCACTGTGTAATAAAGTCTTAAGTTTGGTATTTGGGGTAAAAAGATGAAAAAATGGCAAGTCTCTTCTTTCTCTTTATTTTTTAAATTTCTTGTTTTCCCTTGATGAATGGAACTTAAATGGGAGGGGGAAGAAAGGAGAGAGTGGGGATGGAGAGAGAGAGAGAAAGAGAAAGAGAAAGAGAGAGAGAGACAGAGAGAAACAGAGACAGAGACAGAGACAGGCACAAAGAGAGACAGAGAGAGACAGAGACAGAGAGACACACAGAGAGAGACAGAGAAACAGAGAGAGGGAGAGAGCAAGAGCGCATATTGAAAAGGGTCTGCCATAGTCCTCTATGAAAAAGGAGAGGAAGAGAGGGAGGGAGTGAAGGAGAGAGAGAGAGAGAGAGAGAGAGAGAGAGAGAGAGAGAGAGAGAGAGAGAGAGAGAGAGAGAGAGAGAGAAAGGTACAAATATGACCAAGACAATTCCTAAACTCCAGAAGCTTGCATTCTAATGGGAAAAACACATGAAAGAGCTGAAAACTGGAAGGTGGTGGGGTGGGGACAGAGGAAGGGAAGTTACACAGATAGGGGCAAGGTGATTGCTGAGAAGGAGGAGGAGTTGTCCAGATTGTGGAGTTCAAGCAAAACATGAAGAAAAGTTTAACTTGCTTTGTATACAGTACTTGTTTTCATTTTGTCTCCCCCATTAGATTGTAAACTCCTTCAAGGCAAGGATTGTGTTTTGCCTCTTTTTGTATCCTCTGTACTTAGCTCAATGCCTGGCACATAGTAGGTATTTAATATTTATTGGTTGCTTGCTTCATTGGAGAACTTTCTGAAATAGTGGTTGGGACTCATGACAGAAGGGACTCAGGGAGGAGTTTCCTCTTGGTTGGTAAGGCAACTGCTGAGAAAAAGGAAAAGCAGGAACACCCTCAAAAGCTTCTATGACTTTAGAAGACTCTATGATTGGTTGGAGGATGCCAGAGATTGTGAAAATAATAACTTATTTACATATCATTTTATAAAACACTTTATAAGTACTTTGTGATATATATTTTTCATAATAGCTTTTTATTTCCCCTGATACATGCAAAGATAGTTTTCAACATTCACCTTTGCAAAACCTTATGTTCCAAATATTTCTCCCTCCCTCCTTCCCCTCCCCTAGATAGCAAGCAATTCAATATAGGTTAAACATGTGCAATTCTTCTAAACATATTTCTTTTTTTTTTTCTGTTTTCTAGGAGCTTTTATTCAATTAAAGTAGGAAACGTAACTATATGCAGAGAACCTACTCACAAAATAAACTCAAGGAAATCTTGAAAAAGAATAATAGCAGCTGGGGCATCAGAAAAGAAATTATATAGACAATGCCTAAGTGGGGACAAGCTAGTCAGCCTAAATGAAGCAGCAAAACACCTTAAGACACACATGGAAGTTGGCTTGGCCAAGCAAGTCTACTTAACATCAACATCAATACCATTTTACTCACCATCTTGCCTGAGACCCAAAGGGAGATATTTTATTTTATTTTATTAAATCTTTTTATTTGCAAAACACATCCATGGGTAATTTTTCAACATTGACCCTTGCAAAGATTTCTGTCCCAAATTTTTCTCCCCTTCCCCCCCCTCCTCTAAATGGCAGGTAGTAGTCCAATACATGTAAATTATGTTAAAATGCTTGACAAATCAAATATGTGTATACATATTTATAGTTATCTTGCTGTACAAGAAAAATCGAATCTACAAGAAAAAAAAAACCTGAGAAGGAAAACAAAATGCAAGCAAACATGAACAGAAAGCGTGAAAATGCCATGTTGTGGTCTACCCTCAGATCCCACAGGCCTCTCTCTGGGTGTATATGGCTTTCTTCATCACTGAACAACTGAAACTGGTTTGAAACATTTCATTGTTGAAGAGAACCATGTCCATCAGAAGTGATCATCATATAGTCTTCTTGTTGCCGTGTATAATGATCTCCTGGTTCTGCTCATTTCACTCAGCATCAGTTCATGCAAGTCTCTCCAGGCTTGTTTCTTACAGAACAATAATATTCCATGACATTCATATACCATAATTTATTCAGCCACTCTCCAATTGATGGGCATCCATTCAATTTCCAGTTTCTTGCTACTACAAAAAGGGCTGCCACAAACATTCTTGCACAGGTGAGTCCTTTTCCTTCCTTTAAGATCTCTTTGGGATATAGGCCCATTAGAAACACTGCTAGGTCAAAGGGTATGCACAGTTTGATAACTTTTTTTTTTCATTTTTTAAAAAGCTTTTTATTTGTATAACATATGTATGGGTAGTTCCCCAACATTGATCTTTACAAAGCTTTCCATTACAAATTTTACCCCCAGTCCCCTCCCCTCCCCTAGATGGTAGGAAGTCCATTACATGTTAATAATGTTGAAATACTTGACAAGTTGTGCAAGAAAAATCCTATCTACAAGAAAAAAAAGAAAATCAGAGAAAGGAAACACAATGCAAGCAAACATCAATAGAGAGCATGAAAATGTTATGTTGTGGTCCACATTTCATATCCCTCTCTCTAGGTGTATATGGTTTTCTTCAGTGAACAATTGGAACTGGTTTGAGACAATTCTTTGTCTTAACAATTTGCTGCAGAGAGCCTCGTCCATTAGAATTGGTCATCATATAGTCTTCTTGTTGCTGTGTATAATGATCTCCTGGTTCTGCTCACTTCACTCAGCATCAGTTCATGCAAGTCTCTCCAGGCCTCTCTGAAATTGTCCTGCTGGTCGTTTCTTACAGAACAATAATATTCCATGACATTCATATACCATAATTTATTCAGCCATTCTCCAATTGATGGGCATCCATTCTGTTTCCAGTTTCTAGCCACTACAAAAAGGGCTGCCACGAACATTCTTGCACATGTTGGTCCCTTTCCCTCCTCTAAGATCTCTTTGGGATATAGGCCCAATAGAAACACTGCTGGGTCAAAGGTTATGCACAGTTTGATAACTTTTTGAGCATAGTTCCAAATTGCTCTCCAGAATGGTTGGATCTGTTCACAGTTCCACCAACACTGTATCAGTGTCCCAGTTTTCCCACATCCCCTCCAACATTCATCATTATCTTTTCCTGTCATTTTAGCCAATCTGACAGGTGTGTAGTGGTTATCTCAGAGTTGTCTTAATTTCCATTTCTCTGATCAATAGTGATTGGAACACCTTTTCATATGACTAGAAATAGTTTTAATTTCTTCATCTGAAAATTGTCTGTTTATATCCTTTGACAATTTATCGATTGGAGAGTGGCTTTTAAATATATTTCCATATTTGTCATCCTGTGTAACAAAAATCAGATGAAAAGGGGAAAAATGAGAAAGAAAAAAAGGAAATAAACAACAACAACAAAAAGTTGAAAATACTGTGCTTTGATTCACATTTAGTCTTTATAGTTCTCTTTCTTTGGCTACAAATGGCTCTTTCCATCACAAGTCTATTGAAATTGCCTTGAATCACCTCATTGTTGAAAAGAACCAAGTCCATTTATGATAT
>JAJPUD010009967.1:57107-67949 GCA_023553655.1 Myrmecobius fasciatus | reverse complement strand
TGGCTGAATAAATTATGGTATATGAATATTATGGAATATTATTGTTCTGTAAGAAACGACCAGCAGGACGATTTCAGAGAGGCCTGGAGAGACTTGCATGAACTGATGCTGAGTGAAACGAGTAGAACCAGGAGATCATCATGCACAGCAACAACAGTATTACATGATGATCAATTCTGATGGACATGGCTCTCTGCAATAAAGAATTGTCTCAAATCAGTTCCAGTTGTTCACTGAAGAAAACCATATACACCCAGAAAGAGGGACATGAAATATGGACCACAACGTAACATTTTCATGATCTCTATTGACATTTGCTTGCATTGTGTTGCCTTTCTCTGATTCTTTTTTTTTTCTTGTAGATAGGATTTTTCTTGCATAACTTCTCAAGCATTTCAACATTATTAACATGTAGTGGACTTCCTGCCATCTAGGGGAGGGGAGGGGACTGGGGGTAAAATTTGTATTGGAAAGCTTTGTAAAGATCAAGGTTGGGGAACTACCCATACATATGTTATACAAATAAAAAGCTTAAAAAAGAAAAAAAAGTATTTTCCAATGCTGTTTGAGAATATGTTGATGTGTAACTTGAAGCTTAGGGTACCAATGGGGGAAAGTGATGCCCTCACTTACAACTGTTTCCAATTGTGTTTTGATATAGTACTCATACATTATGCAACTATTAACATCCTCATTACATTTCATGCGTACTCATGTTTTGCACACTTAAGTGATAAGTACCATCTATCCTAAATTATTCTTAATAGGGCATATGCTGGCATGCCAAACTCATTGCAATGTGATAATAGAACACAAAAGAGAGCAACTTGCTCCATTGTCCTCAGTGTCAACAGATCATTATGACTATTCTGTGCAGAAACAACTTGCAATGCTATGCTGGCCAAACTATTTCATAGATTCATAGGAGCAATTTCATCACAATGCCTGAAGTGCCAACATAATCAGTGATAGTGTAGCAAGACCCAATAGGAAAAAAAGTATTTTAGTGTTCTTTCCAGGCCCCAACAGCTTCTTTCTTTATAGTAGTCTCAAAAACATACACAGTCTTTCCTGGATATCACTGAGACTGGCCTTCTCTTATTTTGCCACTATCACCCCCAAGGTAAAAATCTCTCAATATAGATAATGGATTGGGCTTCGTGAGAATTGTTGTGATCATCATCATAATCATTATTATCCTAATCACCACTTTTATTTTTAGTTCCATGTCTATAATTATTTATAATACAATGAATATAGTATATATGTATATATATGCATGTGTATATATATATACAGATAACATAATAAGTTAGCTCATATTTATATATGCTTTACAAAATACAAAGTATTACGGAATAGACAGAGTAAATATTATTTCATGAGGGTGTGAGTCTCTTGAGTCAGTCAATCAATTATAGCCCACTTAAGGTAAGTGACAAGATGCTACATACTGATACCTTTATCTGGTGAAAACAATCAATCAATCAAGAAGCATGAATAAGAATTAGACATCAATCAATCATAGAAGTTAGCCTTTTTTTAATCTTTGATCAATTTAGAAGTTCTTGAAAGTCTTGGGATGAAATGATGGCCAGCAGAAATGTGTTCAGATTAGCTGAAGAAACTCTTCATGTCATATGGGATTTCTATTAAATAGAAAATGGGTTTGGAAGCCAGAAATATGCAATCATAAAGGAAATCTGTAAACAGTCCCCTGCAAAGGCCTTACATAAAAGGGGAAGAAAAGAGCCTTCACCTTTATCTTTCTCCTTGAGGAACTTGTGAGCAATTAAAAGTATTTGATATTTCTCATCACCATCTTGAAATAGTTGGTACAGTGATTGCATTTGGAGCAGAGAAAAAAGCTACATATATTAAGGAAATACTACTTCAAAACTCCACATGGAGTCCAGCATAAAATGTATGTCTTATATAATGGGAGCTTCATGAGTACCCCACAAAGAAGAGGAAAGAACTTCCAGAAACTGGGAGTTTTGAGTTACTCATTTTGCTTCATGTCTTCAAAGATATAGTTAAAGGGTAAAAAAGAAACCCCAGATGGGGTCCTAAAGAGTTAGACATGACTAAAACAAATGAACAACAACTTAAATGTGGAGTCCATTTTCCTTTGAAACTTGTATATATTTGTGAGAGAGTTTTTTTAGCCTTCTTCCATCTAATGAACAACTGTCTAAAATCTAATTAAATCTGTATAACTAATGGATAATAGCTAATAGTCATGTTTGGGAGAGGGTAACACACTAGTGGAGTATATTTTTATATATGTTTAGATATGGTTTTTGAAAAAAAAAATGTCTCCACTCCAGCTCTACTCTGAACTTAGAGCTCAGAAAGGAGGCAGAGTAGTTGATATCAATCAATCCAGGTTTCCATGAGTAAGGGTAGCCACTGTTACAACTGACTTTTTATACATCATGAAAGCAAGATACAATGAGATTATGTGTCTTGAATAGAGTCTCATAGTATATTAATGTTGGAGACAAGATGGAGACACAGATCTTCAACTCCATGCCCAGTATTCTTATCTCAACTCCTTACTACTTATCAACAAGAGAATTTTTGTTTACAGCTATTTATATGTTCATTTATCTGTATTTATCAGTAATGCAGTCAAAATTCTTCTACTTACATCTGAAAATTAGATATACTTGAGTATTATCCAGAGTTGTCATACATATCCTTGTATATAAATTTAAATTACGGAAAAGACTATCACAAGTCAACCTGAAATATTCTATTTTTGTGGATTTTGTTTAATTGGATTTTTAAATAGCTTAGCCACATCCTGAAGAAAAAATTTATTTTAACAGTAGAGCTGTTTGCAAAGTTGTCATGTTACATGCACAATGTGGCACAATGTTCCGTGTAAAATGATCTATAGTCTACAGCTGAATCGCTTCTTTCTCTTAGTAGGTAAAGAGATTATGGCCTAGAAGTATAGAATAAATGCATCATTGGATATTATTAAAGGTTAGATTTTCTTTAATTTATTGTTTGTTTTGGAGCAGGATTTATTTTGGAGAGGAATGGATTTGGGAAATCATGGTGATATTTAAAAATAAATACATTAAATAAAATATAAGAGAAATAAGTTAATAATAGAATAATGTATGTCTAGTGACCCCAGTGGTATCTTCTCAACCTTTTATTCTCTGCTGGATATCATATCACTTACATTTTACATTTGACTTCACAAGTAAAATTAAGTTTTATATGAATTTCCTCAATCTCTTTTAGAATTACCAGTTTTCACAGCCAGTTCTAACACCCCTGCTGTTGAAATGTTCTTGAGAATTGTCTATTTGATAGATGAGACTAGTTTATGTAAGACCTTTCTCTAGGCTCAAAATATTGTTTAAACTTAAGTGTGATTTGCAAATAACGAGGGGGCTTCTGAAAATCTTATTTAATGCACTGAGCTGCTCTTTCTGGAGCCCCATCTCCACTCAGGAAACTGATTGGCTTATTTGTGTAAACCACAATCATGTATTATTATGTTCTCCTAAATTACAAACCTGCAAGGTGGCCTAAAGGCAAATTTTTATTTTATTTTTAAAAATGTATCCCTTCTTTTTTTTCCTTTGGGCTTTAAAAATTCATTTTATAATAAATCGGACTGAAAATGTAGTTTATGAGCAATAAATCTGTATAATATTTGTAAAGCAGAAGGTGGTATTGTGGTGTGGGTAGCAATGTAACTTTCAGTTCAAGGCCTAAGTCAAAATATAAATACATGTACACACTATGTAAATATACAAATCAAAAATGGCTCCTTGAATCTTTGTTAAATATAAAATATAACAATGTTTTATGTAAATCAGTCCCATTGTTGAGCTCTCTGTAATGCTCACATCTATTTGGCATTATAAATATATCACTTTAACAATAATTATTATTGAAATGACATGCATATAAACTTCAATGTTTGGAAAATGTTTTAATATTTCAGAATAAATTCAATTGGTTCTTCTCATTTTAATGAATCAATTAAAAACAATTCATTAATTACTTACTATTTTCCAGACTGGGAATAAGAAGTCAGGCATATAATGACTAAGGTAAAACAGTCTTTGTGCTCTCAAAGAGGTCACCTTTTATGAGGAAGATATATATATATATATATATATATATATATATATATATATATACATATATATATATGTGTGTGTGTGTGTTTGTGTATATATATATATATATATGTATACATATATATACAAACAAACAGAAATACAAAATAGATATTTAACTTTCTGGACCTTATTTTGTTTGTCTTTGAAGTAGTAAGAGACAGTCAAATTAGTGCAGGGGAAAAAGAATTGGCCTTGAAGCCAAAAATAACTAAACATAAATTACATCATTGCAGGTTCTTTCTATGTGACCTTGACACAGTTCCAACTTCTCAGTGCTTTCAACAACCTTTAAAACTAAGTCACAGTGAAGATGCATTGGTAGAGGAATTTTGGGAGCCTCTTATAAGATAATGTGTGCTGGGGATTTTGCAAACTTAAAAGTACATAGATTGCCTAAGTTAACAGAAGAGGAAATAAATTATTTAAATAGCCCCATTTTGGAAAAAGAAATAGAACAAGCTATTAATCAACTCCCTAAGAAAAAATCTCCAGGGACAAATGGATTTACATGTGAATTTTACCAAACATTCAAAGAACAATTAATCCCAATACTATACAAACTATTTGAAAAAATAGGGAAAGAAGGTGTACTACCAAATTCCTTCTATGCCACAGATATGGTGCTGATAGTTAAACCAGGTAGGGAGAAAACTGAGAAAGAAAACTATAGACCCATTTCCCTAATGAATATTGATGCAAAAATTTTAAATAAGATTTTAGCAACGAGATTACAGAAAGTTATCCCCAGGATAATACACCATGACCAAGTAGGATTTATACCAGGAATGTAGGGCTGGTTCAATATTAGGAAAAGTATTAGCATAATTAATTACATTAATAACCAAATTAGGAAAAACCATATGATTATCTCAATGGATGCAGAAAAAGCCTTTGATAAAATCCAACACCCCTTCCTATTAAAAACACTGGAGAGTATAGAAATAAATGGGCTTTTCCTTAAAATGATTAGTAGTATCTACTTAAAACCTTCAGCAAGCATCATATGTAATGGAGTCAAACTAGAACCATTCCCAATAAGATCAGGAGTGAAACAAGGCTGCCCACTGTCACCATTATTATTTAATATTGTCTTAGAAATGTTAGCTTTGGCAGTAAGAGAAGAAAAAGAGATTAAAGGAATTAGAGTAGGTAATGAGGAAACCAAAATATCACTCTTTGCAGATGACATGATGATAAACGTAGAGAACCCTAAAGACTCAACTAAAAAACTACTAGAAACAATTCACAACTTTAGTAAAGTTGCAGGATTAAAAATAAATCCACATAAATCATCAGCATTTTTATATATTACTAATAAAGTTCAGCAGCAAGGGATACAAAAAGAAATTCCATTCAAATTAACTGTTAATAGTATAAAATATTTGGGAATTTATCTGCCAAGGGAAAGTCAGGAACTATATGAACTAAACTACAAAACACTTTCCACACAAATAAAATCAGACCTAGTCAATTGGAAAAACTTAAAATGCTCATGGGTAGGACGAGCGAATATAATAAAAATGACAATACTACCCAAACTAATTTACTTATTTAGTGCCATACCAATCAAACTCCCAAGAAATTATCTTACAGATCTAGAAAAAAATAGTAGCAAAATTCATTTGGAAGAACAAAAGGTCAAGAGTTTCAAGAAAATTAATGAAAAAAAAAAGGCTGATGATGGTAGACTTGCTGTACCAGATCTAAAACTATATTACAAAGCAGCGGTCATTAAAAGCATTTGGTACTGGCTAAGAAATAGAGTAGTCGATCAGTGGAATAGAATAGAATCACAAGAAAAACTAGGCAATAACTATAGCAATCTAGTCTTTGATAAACCCAAAGACCCCAGCTTCTGGGATAAGTATTCACTATTTGACAAAAACTGCTGAGAAAATTGAAAACTAGTGTGGAAGAAATTAGGGCTTGACCCACATCTAACACCAGATACCAAGATAAGATCTAAATGGGTTCATGATCTGGATATAAAGAGTGATACTATAAGTAAGTTAGAGGATCATAATATAGTTTACCTCTCAGACCTATGGAGATGGAATAAATTTATGTCCAAAGAAGAACTGGAACTCTTAATTGAAAACCAGATAGATAACTTTGACTATATTAAGTTAAAAAGTTTTTGTACAAACAAAACCAATGCAGTCAAGATTAGGAGGGAAGCAATAAATTGGGAAATCATCTTTACATTTAAGGGTTCTGATAAAGGTCTCATCTCTAAAATATATAGAAATTGTCTCATATTTATAAAAATCCAAGCCCTTCTCCAATCAATAAATGGTCAAAGGATATGAACAGACAATTTTCAGAGGATGAAATTAAAACTATTTATAGTCATATGAAAAGGTGCTCCAAATCACTATTGATCAGAGAAATACAAATCAAGACACCCCTGAGGTACCACTACACACCTGTCAGAATGGCTAAAATGACAGGAAAAGTTAATGATGAATGTTGGAGTGGATGTGGGAGGGCTGGGACACTGATGCATTGTTTTTGGAGCTGTGAACGGATACAGCCATTGTGGAGATAATTTGGAACTATGCTCAAAAAGTTATCAAACTGTGCATACTCTTTGACCCAGCAGTGTTTCTATTGGGCCTATATCCCAAAGAAATCATAAAGGAAGGAAAGGGCCCCACATGTGCAAGAATGTTTGTGGCAGCCCTTTTTGTAGTGGGTAGAAACTGGAAACTGAATTAGATGCCCTTCAATTGGAGAATGGCTGTGAATATTATGGAATATTATTGTTCTGTGAGACATGACCAGCAGGACGATTTCAGAGAGGCCTGGATAGACTTGCATGAACTGATGCTGAGTGAAATGAGCAGAACCAGGAGATCATTATACATGGCAACAACAATACTATATGACGATCAATTATGATGGACATGGCTCCCTTCAACAATGAAATGTTTCAAACCACTTCCAATTGTTCACTGAAGAAAGCCATATACACCCAGAGAGAGGCATGTGAAATGTGGACCACAACATAACATTCTCATACTCTTGATTGATTTCTGCTTACATTGTATTTCCTTTATCTGATATGTCTTTTGTGTAGATACGATTTTTCTTGCACAACAATGTGTGGAAATATGTATACATATATTCGATTTGCCAAGTATTTTAACCTAATTAATATGTAGTGGATATCCTGCCATCTAGGGGAGGGGTGGGGAGTTGTGGGGAAAAATTTGTAACAGAAAACTATGTAATGGTTAATGTTGAAGAATTACCCACTCATATGTTATGCAAATAAAATAAAATTTAAAAAAAAATTTAAGTACTATGTATATGCCATTTAAGAGTTTTGTTGCTTACTCCCTGTGTGACTTTGCAAAAGTTATATTACCCCAGTAACCACTATTTGTTTACTTGTTTTTAATTATATATGCATAAAGAAAACCTTAGAAATGCAAATGTCAATTATATTTATATTTCTCATATCAATTCATCCATCCTTCATTTCAAAAGTATTCAAAAAGTGACCACTTCTTGCCATGCACAAAGATGTTGGGGATAGAAAAACATAAGAAAAAGAGTCCTTATCTTCAAGAAACTTATAGTCTTACAAGAAAGAAAATATGCTTGAATACAGATATATGTAATACTAATACTAGGTTGATATGTAGGGAAAGTACTATCCAAATATTTTTTGAGGTACATGATATTACTTTATAGATGAGTAAAATGAGAATTCAGTGGCTTGCCCCAAAGTTATACAGCTAGGAAATGATAGAGATGGGATTAAATTGCACTTACTAAGGACAAGCCCAGGATATATCATGATGACTTCAGAAAAGATAATGGAAAGATGTCTCACTTCATTATAAAAATAGTGAGAATTTATCTTATAATGAATCAATCAGAATAAAATGTTAATTCTATTTGAATTCGTGAATACACACGCACACACACACACACACACACACACACCAAAACAAAAGAAAAAACATGGTAATTATTATTTTTTGTTATAGACATTAAAAACAAAGTAGAGCTCTATCAATTGGGGAATAGGTAAACAAATAATGAATGTCATGAGATATTTATGGATTTTAAGAATAGATGGATACAATGAACAGAGTGGACCATATAAAGACATAAATTAATGTAAAATGAAGAAAAACAAGTGGAATATTATACACAAGGAATTGCTATTAGAATTAAATGGAAAGGGGCAGCTAGGTGGCGCAGTGGATAGAGCACCAGCCCTGAAGTCAGGAGGACCTGAGTTCAAATCTGGTCTCAGACACGTAACAGCTGTGTGACCCTGGGCAAGTCACTTAACCCCAATTGCCTCACCAA
This sequence comes from Myrmecobius fasciatus, assembly GCA_023553655.1. Taxonomy (NCBI): domain Eukaryota; kingdom Metazoa; phylum Chordata; class Mammalia; order Dasyuromorphia; family Myrmecobiidae; genus Myrmecobius; species Myrmecobius fasciatus. The sequence goes on along the minus strand of JAJPUD010009967.1, from coordinate 59,469 downwards.
AAAAAAAAAAAAAAAAAAAAAAAAAGAATTAAATGGAAAGAACAATAATATTACTATAATAAAAATTGAAAGTAACTAATTACAGTAACTAAACTTGACCCCAAAGTAAATATGCAAGTAGATATCTCTTCAAACTCATTTGCAGAGATTGGGAAGGTGGAAGGCAGAGAAATTCATACATGTGGGATATTGCATATAACATAAAGCTATGTTTACATCTTTAAACACTGAGTACTTTAAGAAACTATCAAGATTTTGAGTTGCAAAGGTCATGAATTACATTGATAAAGTAAGTTTACCAGTAGGAATTCTCTAACAAATGAAATCATAAATATAGTCCAAAACAGGTGTATTTTTAAATGGGTGTATTTTTAAAAAATATTTTGAATATATACATATATATATAAGCATACAGGATTTATGTATATACATATATACATGCATACATATATTTGATAAATGAATATCTAAAAGATACAAAAATATATGAACTTAGAAGAAACATAATTTACAAGTATTACATACTTGTACATACAAATATATGTGTATATATGTGTGTGTATATATATATATAAATATATATAATACCGTCTATATGGATATTTTATAGCCTAGCTTCTTAAACTGTGGTTCACCACTACATATTGAATCTTGTAACGAAATGTGGGAGTCACAAAACTATGCTTAATTATCAATAAATATTTGATTTGTATACTTATTTAATAGACCTATATCCCAGAAGTCACATATAAATTTCTTAGATAAAAATGTGTTGCACATGGAAAAAATTAAGAAACCTTTTTCTATAAGGTTTTATCTAAAAGATTTAATATACACATATACACATACATACATGTATTCATATATATATATATACAAATATTCAACCATTGCTCAAAATCACAAATATGCATATTTATGTATAATATCAATTTCATATAAATATATCATTCATTTAATATATTTTCATATTCATTTAATATATAATATCCACAGTACATATAACACTCATTATGTATATATATATATGTATATTTGGATTTTAATAATGTTTTACAATTCAGCAGCTCTGCCCCTCCTCCATTATCTAATCCTCTCTAATATTGAATTCTAAGATTTTGGTTGCTTAACTTACATAATGGGAATTGTGTTCATAGCTCACAAAGTCACAAGAGCATTGAAACATTAGTCAACACTTTAAAAGCTCTGTGTAAAGCCATCCTTGTGGGTATTATAATTACCTGCTTAGATCCTTTTATTCATTCACTTGAGACTAGTTCTAATAATCCCATATTAGGTTATTATACCATATGGAATTTGAATATTATGAATTTTGTGAGTTATAAAATCTGGGCAAATTTTTCCTGTCTTCCAGATGTGTCTATTTGGCTATTAAAAACATGTTACCATACATTCAAGCTATGTGTCCCCGTAAAGCTTCCTATTTAGAAATCTTTGCTTTTATATTTGGAAGCACCACCCCCACCCCCAGGAGAGTGAAAAATCACCAATAACTTAGTAAATAATCCTTTTAAGATTATTAGTGAAAAAAAAAGAAAAAAAGTGGGGGAAAATGATTATCAGTGAAGTTTTGCCTTGCCCTTAGCCACACATTTACTAAGTTTCAGATGCAGAATTTTAACCTACGTTTTGGGGATACTAAGTCTAGCTTCCTATTTACATCTGCCCTTCTTCAATGATGAAACACTTTCTATTATCTATTATTCTTTTGAAGATCTCAGAAAGATGGTTGGTGATTATATTCCTAAATTCATTTCATTTCTTAGGATACAGTTAATGTAAGAAAGTTGGTGAATGTATGAAGAGTCCTAGGTACTCTGTTTCTTTCTTCTGTTTGAATTTCTTGTTAACCATTCTGATTCTTCTTAAGTTCAAAGAACACTCTTTGGCAATTAATAAGAATAATTAAATATCTCTAACTTTTTTCTTTGATTGTTTATTATTATACTATTATTGACTCTATGCAGGGATTTTACATCATCTTCATCATCACCACCACAAATACAGGGTATTTTATATCATTCAATGCTTGTTTTCCCAGATCCCATTACCCTTCTACTTTCCTGCAGGGCAAGATATAGAAATCTATCTATACTCTATTGAGTATGTATGTTATTTCCTCCTTGAGCTAATTCTAATGAGGGTAAGCTTCACTTACTCTCTCCTCCATCTCTACCCCTCAACTGTAAAAGTTTTTTCTTGTCTCATTTTGTTGGATAATTTGCATCATTCCAATTCTCCCTTTTCCTTTCTCCCAATACATTCCTCTCTCATCCCTTAATTTCATCATTTTAAAAAAGATATTATCCTTTCATATTTAAGTCACCCCTGTGCCCCCCCC
>JAJPUD010009967.1:46859-57007 GCA_023553655.1 Myrmecobius fasciatus | reverse complement strand
CTCTCTCTCCCTACTCTCTCTCTCTCTCTCTCTCTCTCTCTCTCTCTCTCTCTCTCTCTCTCTCTCTCTCTCTTTCTTTCTCTCTCTCTGTATATATATATATATATATATGTGTGTGTGTATATATACATATATGTATCTGTAATTGCCATAATAATGAGAAAGTTCTAATGATTTACAAAGGTCATTCTCCAAAGAAGGGATGTAAACAGATAAACCTTATTAAGTTCCTTAAAATATCACTTTCATCTTTACCTCCTTATGCTTCTCTACAATCCTGCACTTAAAAATAAAAATTTCCATTCTGCTCTGATCTTTTCATCACAAATGTTTGATAATTCTCTATTTCAATGAATGACCACCTTTGCTCTGAAGGATTATACTTACTTTTGCTGGGTAGATGATTCTTGTTTGTAATTTTAGCTCCCTTGCTCTTCAGAATATCATATTCCAAGGCCTCTGGTATATTTATGCAGAAGCTGCTAAATATTTTGTTGTCCTAACTGTGGTTCCAATAGAATTGTTTCTTTTTGGATACTTGCTATACTTATTACTTGACCTAGGAGTTCCAGAATTTGTCTATAATATTGCTAGGAGTTTTCATTTGGGGATCTCTTTCAGGAGGGGATCAGTGGATTATTTCCATTTCTATTTTACCCTCTGGTTCTAAAATATCAGAAAAATTTTCCTTGATAATTTCTTGAAAGATGATGTCTAGGATCTTTCTTTTAATCATGACTTTCAGGTAGACCAATAATTTTTAAATTCTCTCTCCTGGATCTATTTTCCAGGTTGCTTATTTTTCAAATGGGATATTTCACATGTTTTTCTAGTTTTTCGTTATTTTTTTTTGTTTTACTTTATAGCATTTTGATTTCGCATAAAGTCATTAGTTTCCATTTTCTCAATTCTATTTTTAAGGAATTATTTTTCTCAGTTAGCTTTTGTACCTCCTTTCCCAATTGCCCAATTTAGTTTCTTTTTTTAAGGTATTTTTCTCCTCATTGGCTTTTTGCATTTCTTGTTGCACCACTCTCAATTCTTTTCCTAATTTTTCTTCTATCTCCTTTACTTAATTATCAAAACCCCTTTTGACCTTTTCTATGACTAGGATGCAATTCTTATTTTTCTTGGAGTTTTTGGATGTAGGAACTTTGACTTTGTCATCCTCTTCTGAATATGTGTTTTGGTCTTCCTTATCATTATAATATTTTTCAATGGTCATAGATCTTTTTTTGTTGTCTGCTCACTTTCCTAGACTATTACTTGATTTAACTCTTCATTAAAGTAGGATTCTGTTTCCAGGGTAGAGGGTGCACTGTCTCAAGCTTCAGGGGTTTTGTGTAATTGTTTTCAGAGATTCTTTGAGGAACCTCACCATAAGCATTCTTTTCTTCCCTGGAGGTGTTAGGAGGTGTCCCACTGTAGCTGTAAGATCTAGTGTGCTGAATCAACAGATTTCTGCTTTGTTGATGCTTGAGCCCTGGGATTTGGGGACCTGAACTGGAACTGCACACTGGATCCCCACTCTGCTGCTACAGACTCTCTTCACTTACCTTCTGAGTACTCCCTGGTGTTCCAAGGGTCAAGAGATGTAGATACCTTTAGCATCACTACTGATTCAGAGGTCTCACCGTGATGGTGCGGGGGTCCAGTCTAGGTGGGGCTAAAGTGGTAGCAGATTGAATTCAGATTAGAGCTGAGGCTGAGGCTGGAGCAACTCTGGTGCAGCCTGTGCTTGGATTAAACACTAAACTCCCATCCCTGTTTCACAGACCTCTTCCACTGACCTACTAAGTCCTCTTTGGTACTTCTGAGCTGAGAAATCTGGAATCTACCAGAACTCCCACTGATTCAGAGGTAAAGATAGGGTTAGGTTTGGGTTCAGGGTTTCACTGGCCCTGACCCTGAACTGCACCTTGGGTTCCAACCTTGGTGTCACAGATGTTTTTTTGTTTGTTTGTTTGTTTGTTTTTTTCTGATCTTCCAATTTTTTTTAAGCTGGAAAATGTTCTAGTCCATCTTTTGGGGTGTTGTGATGCTCTAAAACTTGTCCAGAGTCACTATTAAAAGAAAAGAAATTTGGAGCAGTTTGGGGACCAGGTTAGTTAGGCAAGTACCTATTTGTACTCCATCATCTTGATTCCTCCTTATCTTTTATTTTTTCTAATGGCCATATCACTTCTGTCCTGCCTTTGGTGATTGTGACCTAAATGATCTCCATCACTTCTGGCTTATTTCTATTTTCAATCCTGTGGATATATTTACAAAATATACTAGGGCACTATCAGACCCTATTTTCCACTTTATCTACTCTATTTCTTTTTCCAGAATCTTTATTTGCTTAAGGATTCTAGTAACTAAGAGTCCAAGATGTCAACCATCCTTGCTCTGGGTTTTATTGATATCACTTCCCTGTTACTCATACTTTACACACTTGTAAAGGTATCTGGGACCATAGACTTGTTTCAGAGATTCTTTCTAATATATGTTTCTGAAAATATTGTTAAGAATTTTTTCTTAACTATAAATACTTTTCCCCATTACACTCTTTTACGTACCTTTAGAAGTTCTTTTTCTTAGATTTCTAGGAAAATATATTCTTATCAATCCTAGATAGGTAAATTCTATTCTTTGCCAAGTTCCCATCAGTCCTCTTTCTTCAAGTTTTAATAGCTTTAAAACTATGCGGACTTTGGAATATGAAGTATTTTAAGCCATGACACAAAATATAAATATCCTTGTTAAACACTCATCTTGGCTTAACTATTAAATTGTAGCCAAATTTAAGGCAGAAGCTAGCTTTTCATTTGTTTTTTGTTTGTGATTGGCAAATAATAAATAATTAATAAATACTTTTTCCAGTCATGCATCCATTCATTCCAACTCTGAAATTCCCATGTAGTCTGCAATATTCAAACAACATTTGACATAGTGTGTACAGGTTCAAATTACATGTTTCAGGAAGAACTGAAGAACAATCTAGAAAAAAACATTGTGGGACATCCAACTGTTGAAAGGATTTCACACACCTCTCAGATTGGCTAAAATGACAGGAAAAAATAATGATTATCATTGGAGGGGATGTGAGAAAACTGAGACACTAATGTATTGTTAATTGAGTTGTGAACTAATTCAACCATTCTGGAGAACAATCTGTAACTAAGCCCAAAGGACTATCAAACTGTGTATATCCTTTGATACAACAGTATTTCTACTAGGCTTGTATCCCAGAAAGATCATAAATGAGGGAAAGGGACCCAGATGTGCAAAAAAATGTTTGCAGTAGTTCTTTTTGTAGTGGCAAGAAACTGGAAACTGAATGGATGCCCATCAGTTGGAGAATGGCTGAATAAATTATGGCATATGAATGCTATCAAATATTTTTGTTCTATAAGCAATGATCAGCAGGATGACTTCACTGGTATTAAGTGAAATAAGCAGAACCAAGAGATCATTGTACACGACAATGACAAGATTATATGATGGTCAATTCTGATGGATGTAGTTCTTTTAAATAATGAGATGATTCGGACCAGTTCCAATGGTCTTATTGTGAAAAGAGCCATCTCACTCAGAGAGAGGATTGTGGGATCTGAGTGTGCGTTACAACATAGTATTTTCACTTTCTTTGTTGTGGTTTGGTTGCATTTTGTTTTCTTTCTCAATTGTTTTCCTTTTTGATATTTCTTGTGTGGCATGATAATTGTGGAAATATGTATAGAAGAATTACACATGTATAACATATATTGGATTACTTGCCATCTTGGGAAGGCAATGGAAAGAAGAAAGGAGAGAGAAATTTGGAACACAAAGGTTTACAATGGTGAATATTGGAAATTATCCATGCACATATTTTGAAAATAAAAAGCTTTAATAATAATAAAAAGGACCTCACAAAATTAAAAACAATTGACTTACTTGAAGGTATTTGTTCCTTCTGAAGAAAAGACTGATTAATTGGTCAGGGCTCTTGGAGGCTTTGGGAGACAGAAACCAAGGGACACTGCCTCTTTCTAAGTATTTGATGAGTTGTTATGTGGGGAAAAGTTTAATTAGTTATGTTCTATCAGGCATTAGAAGAAAAATATTATACAATAAGTGAACAATGCAGATGGTTCTATTTCTTGAGGCTTGATTTGAGTGCTGGGGGATAAGGGACATAATTTCTAATAACAAGTATCCAGAAATTTCATAGATTTCCTTAGGAGTTGGTTAATGGTAAGGATATTATTCTATTTCATCCACCAAAGATGAATGTTCTCTTGCCAGCAATATTTATGGAGAAGGGATTACATAGATATTTCTTGGACTAAAAGACAGACATGTTTCCTTTCAACTCTCAAATTCTGTCTTTGAACATAGAAACCACTGTAATCTCAGGAATATGCATTTTGTCTCACAATAAGTTCTAAGCAGCAATATTTTTGTTATATTTGTATTACCTAAAAGTGTTACCTAAAAGTGAAGCAACTTTCAGTTGGCCAGTAAATCAAAAGTAGCCATGCCATGAAGAACACATATCCCAGTGGGATCCTTTCTTAGTATTTCAAAGTCCCCTCAATAATACATTTTGGAGGGAGCCATATTAAAATAAATAAAATCCATTGGAAGTTATTTTTCAATTTTACTCCTTTTTTCTACTTTGGTTCAAATTGAGTTATGGTGCCAATACATTTTATTTTTATGTAACTGAAAGTAGGAAACAGCAAACATTTTCTAATAAAGTCAATTCTGAGTGCTCTGAATGTTTTTCAGCCTAATTATTATATTGAAGTTCAACAATGCATGTTTCCCCATCATGAATCAAAATATGAAGCATCAGTTGGGAGCATTGTACAGTGGCGATTTTATGAGCCCTACCATGAGAGAAATGTTAAATTTTCCATTATGGTTGTTTTTCTGGAAAGGGCAGAAGCCAATTACCTCCTACTCAGTAACGCTTGTGATGGCTTCAAGGAAAGAGGTAACTTTTCCTGTGAAAACAGAGCTTTTTGCTTATTACAACTGAAATTTGTCTGCACCAGCATTGGCATAGGAAGGTCAAAAATGAGTTTCTACATTTGGCTATTAGTGTCTTCCAGATTTTTGGAGGCCGAATGGCTTGGAGGGAGATCTGGCAGACTGAAAAAAGCAAAAGCAAATAATAATAAACTGTCCCCAAGGTGATGATTTTTATATTTTTACATCTCAATACTATTCAAGCTTCTAAATGAAAGTCTGACAATATCTAAATTAAAGCTGGTTCAGGAATACAACAAAATATTGCTAAATTATAAGAATATATGTTTTATACACACACACACACAGAGGCAGAGAGAGAGAGAGACAGACAGACAGACAAAAAGAGAGAGAGAGAGAGAGAGAGAGAGAGAGAGAGAGAGAGAGAGAGAGAGAGAGACATATTGGGATGTATTAATTAGAGTATTAAAGGAAGACAAGTACATCAGAGATGAGAGCTGCCAAATCTTTTACAGGATTGCTTTCTACCTTTGGAGTCTACCTGATCCATCTAACTTCTAAGTGTGACTCCAAGAAGCTATAGCATGCATAGAGACCACACCGGGGTAAACCATTTCAGAAGTTAAGCTAAACCAGGTTGAGAGTAACCAAGAGGTCTCATGGCCTGTAATAAATTAGGGTGATATCTACTTCAAGCATGTAAAGATTTTCCTCGCAGAATGAGTGGATGAGAAGAATGTGTTCCAACACCCATGGAGACAAGTAAAACAGATATTGTTCAGTGCTTAGAGTTTGGTTAGATGTAGAAGATATCAAGATCATCGACTGCAACTCGAGTTATCACTAGTCTTCCTGACTCTGTTCTGCCACTGGACAGTGATAGGTATGAAAGAGAGAGTGTAACTTTGTGTAACTCTGTCTCACTTAAATCCAATGTACACATGAATCAAAAGACATCACTATACAATTTGACCATTTCTACCCTCAAAGTTTGGTGGTGATGGGTGAGTGATGAAGCAGCAAGTGTGGATACAATGGGAGCTGTAGCCATAACCCCACATATATACAGCCTAGGCCACTGAATTTTCTTCTCACTGGAAGCAATAGTGGGACCCAGCAGCACCCTGGATATCTGTGCAACCTTTTAATGACCTTGCTGATCATCTCCATTTGAGAGGAAGGGGCTAAAAAATGTCCTAAATATTGTCTGCTTATCCAACCCTGGCCTGATTACTGTGCCAGTTAGGGAACCCACCCTGAGGTTGAATCACTAAAATGTACAAAAACTTTGGCAAAATTGATTCCCCTATATGGTAGACACTAACATAGGACTGCATAGCATAATATGCCCTTACCAGAGAGGGTGCTGTACTCTATAAGCAAAGAAAAATTGAATAAACTCAGAAGAAATGCAAGTCGCACAAAGTTAGAGAAGCCACCAAAATTTTCATAGGAACTATTTATGTTCGACCTGGGGCAGAGCTTTCTGAGCTCGTATTGGTCTGATCAGCCACAGATGGACACACTGTCACTCACTTCTAATATAGTGATGTCATTTTGCTTCTCTTCAAAATGAAGCACAGCAACCAACTAACCAATATTTATAAGAACTCAGAAAATCATAATATATTTTAATTGAATTGACAAAAAGTAGATTAAGAAGAAGCAGAAAAAATATATGTAATAACTATGTAAAAATAAATTAAAAGTAAAATTACAACGAAAGAAACAATTCTGTGTAATTAGGTTTAATTTCAGCTTAAGAAAATAGTTTAGGGGGGCAGAGCCAAGATGGCAAAGTGAAAAGGTGACTTTCTGCCTCTCCTCCAATCTTCTCTCAAATCAACAATAAAATAAGCCTCTGAACTGATCTTCAAGTCAACGAAGTCAGAAATATTTGTGCATGGCTCTCTGGAGAACTTCATATCAGGTTAGTCTGACTCAGACAGAGAGATAAATAGACTACTCCTGTGTAGGCCGGAAGTGAGGGTGGGACCCAGCTCAGCTAATCCTGGCAGATATTCCAAACTCCAAACTCCAAATTCCAAACACCTGGAGTTTATCTGAGGCACTCGGGACACTGCCCTGATTTGGGGCGGGTGTTCTGGCAGACTTGCCTTGTTTAAGGAGTAATTCGGACATAGTCCTAGCCCCCACCAGCCCAGCACCTTAAGTTAACTCGCCAAAGTGCCCCAGGGCAAAGCTTTTCAGCCACCGTTTTTTTTTTTCCCTACCTTAAAGAGATATTCACGCTGTCTAAAAAAAAATGAAGAAGCAAAAGAGAGCTCTCACCATAGACAGTTTTTATCAAGGCAAAGAAGCGTTGACCCCAGATACTGAGGTTCTTTTAGATAAAATACCAGAAGGTATTAAAGACCATCACTGGTCATTTTTTCAAAAGACCTTTCTGGAAGATTGCATAAAGAACCTCAAAAGAGAGCTGGAGGATAAATGGGAAAATAAACTGAAATCAATGCAAGAAGGTTACAATATCTTGCAAGAAGGATATGATGCCCTGCAAAAGAGATATGAAAAAGACACCAATTTATAGAAAAATAAAATTAGTGAAGTGGAAAAAGAGTGCAATGAACAAATTGGCCAGTTACAAAAGGACCTTAAAAAGGTAACTGAAGAAAACAACACTTTAAAAATAAGAATTAAACAAATGCAAGTGAATGACTCAATAAGACTTCAAGAATCAGTCAAAGAAAAAAAAATGAAAAATTAGAAGAAAATATGAAATATCTCCTAGGAAAAACAACTGACTTGGAAAATAGATCTAGGAGAGACAATCTAAGGATTATTGGAATTCCTGAAAGCCATGATGAAAAAAAAGAATCTAAACACTATCTTCCAGGAAATCCTGAAAGAAAACTCCTCTGAGATTGTAGAATCAAAGGACAAAATCACCATTGAAAGAATTCACCGATCACCTCCTGAAAGAGACCCCAAAATTAAGACCCCAAGGAATATCGTGGCTAAATTTCAGGGCTATAGAACCAAGGAACAGATTCTGCTAGCAGCTAGAAAGAAACAATTCAAATACCGAGGATTAATAATTAGAATCACACAGGATCTGTCAGCCTCCACACTAAAGGATCGAAGGGCCTGGAACCAGATATTCCAAAGGGCAAAGGAACTTGGATTACAACCAAGAATAACTTATCCAGCTTGAATGAGCATTATCCTCCAGGGAAGAAGATGGTCATTCAATGATATAGGTGAATTTCACTATTTCTAATGAAAAGACCGGATCTGAACAAAAAATTCGACACCCAAACACAGAATTCAAGAGATGCATAAAAAGGTAAAAAGGAAAGGACTCTTGAGAACTTTATTTTAACTAGGGGGATACTTAAAGTTTGGGGGTATAATTAACTAGATATTACTTTGATAATATGAAACAGAGAACTAGAGGGGAAAAGGTTGTCATACTGGGGAAAAGAGGGAAAAAGTGGTAAAATAAGATCTAAAAAAAAAAGGAGGCAAAAACAAGGTAAAATCACTTGAAGAGGGAAAGAAAACCTAATATAATTAAGAGAAAGAGGGGAGGGAGATGAGCATTGTGTAAATCTTACTCTCATCAGGTTGGGCTCTAAAAGTGTATATCAGACATTTGATTATACATAGAAACTTGTCTGTTGCTAGAGGGAAGTGGGAGGGAAAGGAGGAAAAGTAAGGGACAAACTAACAGAAGGGAAAATAGAAGAATCAGGGGAAAGGAGTAAAAACAGGGGGAGGGGATCTAAAGGGTGGAGTATTGTTTGGGGGAGGGGTCATCAAAAGCAAAGTACTGAGGAGGGGGGAAGAGAGAAAGGGGAAAGGAAAAGGGAAAACATAACTTGGGTAAATAAGATGGCAGGAAATAAAGAATTTGTTATTCTAACTGTGAATGTGAATGGGATGAACTCTCCCATAAAGCTTAAGCGGATATCAGACTGGATTAAAAACCAGAATCCCACAATATATTGTCTACAAGAAACACATCGAAAACACAATGACACATATAGGATGAAGGTAAACGGCTGGAGCAGAAAATATTATGATTCAGGTGAACAAAAAAAAGCAGGGGTAGCAATCCTTATCTCAGATCAAGTAAAATCCAAGATAGGTCTAATCAAAAGAGATAAGGAAGGAAACTATATTTTATTAAAGGGTACCATAGATAATGTAGCAATATCTATACTAAATATATATGCACGAAGTGCAATAGCACACAAATTCCTAGGGGAGAAATTAAGAGAGATGCAAGAAGAAATAGACAGCCAAATGATACTAATGGGGACTCTCAACCTTGCTCTCTCAGAATTAGATAAATCAAACTACAAAATAAACAAGAAAGGAACTAGGGAGATAAACCAATTGTTACAAAAGTTATGTATGATAGATATATGGAGAAAGTTGAATGGAGACAGTAGAGAGTTTACTTTTTTCTCAGCAGTCCATGACAAAAATTGACCATGTGTTAGGGCATAAAACCCTCAAAATCAAATGCAGAAAGGCAGAAATAGTAAATGCATCCTTTTCAGATCATGATGCAATAAAAATCACATGCAATATAAGGACAGGAGAAAATAAACCAAAAGTTAATTGGAAATTAAATAATCTAATCCTGAAGAATGAATGGGTGAAAGAGTAAATCATAGACACAATCAATAATTTCATGCAGGAGAATGACAATAAGGAGACAACGTACCAAAATTTGTGGGATACAGCCAAGTAGTTATAAGGGGCAATTTTATATCTCTAGATGCTTACTTGCATAAAATAGAGAAAGAAAACATCAACGAATTGGGATTATTATTAAAAAAACTAGAAAAAGAACAAATTAAAAACCCTCAATTAAATACCAAATTGGAAATTCTAAAAGTAAAAGGAGAAATTAATAAAATTGAAAATAAGAAAACTATTGAATTAATAAATAAAACTAAGAGTTGGTTCTATGAAAAAACTAACAAAATAGATAAGCCTTTAGTTAATTTGATAAGAAAAAGGAAAGAGGAAAATCAAATCGTTAGTCTCAAGAATGATAAGGGAGAACTTTCCTCCAATGAAGAGGAAATTAGAGCAATAATTAGGAGTTACTTTGCCCAACTTTATGCCAGTAAGTTTGATAATCTAAATGAAATGGAGGAATATCTACAAAAATATAGATTGCCCAGGTTAACAGAAGAGGATATAAATTA
>JAJPUD010009967.1:33047-46759 GCA_023553655.1 Myrmecobius fasciatus | reverse complement strand
TACTTTGCCCAACTTTATGCCAGTAAGTTTGATAATCTAAAAGAAATGGTGGAATATCTACAAAAATATAGATTGCCCATGTTAACAGAAGAGGATATAAATTATTTAAATAGCCCCATATCAGAAAAAGAAATAGAACAAGCTATTAACCTACTCCCTAAGAAAAAATCTCCAGGGCCAGATGGATTTACATGTGAATTCTACCAAACATTCAAAGAACAATTAATTCCAATATTACACAAACTATCTGAGATAATAGGGACAGAAGGTATACTGCCAGAATCCTTCTATGAGACCAATATGGTGCTGATAGCTAAACCAGGTAGGGTGAAAACAGAGAAAGAAAACTATAGACCAATTTCCCTAATGAATATTGATGCAAAAATTTTAAATAAGATATTAGCAATGAGATTACAGAAAGTCATCCCCAGGATAGTACACTATGACCAAGTAGGATTTATACCAGGGATGCAGGGCTGGTTCAATATTAGGAAAACTATCAGCATAATTAATTATATTAATAACCAAATTAACAAAAACCATATGATTATCTCAATAGATGCAGAAAAAGTCTTTGATAAAATCCAACACCCTTTCCTATTAAAAACACTAGAGAGTATAGGAATAAATGGGCTTTTCCTTAAAATGATCAGTAGCATCTACTTAAAACCATCAGCAAGCATCGTATCTAATGGAGACAAACTAAAACCATTACCAATAAGATCAGGAGTGAAACAAGGCTGCCCACTGTCACCATTACTATTCAATATTGTATTAGAAATGTTAGCTTTAGCAATAAGAGAAGAAAAAGAGATAAAAGGAATCAGAGTAGGTAATGAAGAAACCAAATTATCACTCTTTGCAGATGACATGATGGTATACTTAGAGAACCCTAGAGACTCAACTAAAAAACTACTAGAAACAATTCACAACTTTAGCAAAGTGGCAGGATTCAATATTAATCCACATAAATCATCAGCATTTTTATATATTACCAACAAAGTTCAGCAGCAAGTGATACAAAAAGAAATTCCATTCCAAATAGCAGATGATAGGATAAAATATTTGGGAATCTATCTGCCAAGGAAAAGTCAGAAACTACATGAACTAAACTACAAAACACTTTCCACACAAATAAAATCAGACCTAATCAATTGGAAAAACATTAAGTGTTCATAGGTACGCAGAGCGAATATAATAAAAATGACAATACTACCCAAACTAATCTACTTATTTAGTGCCATACCAATCAAACTCCCAAGAAATTATTTTACAGATCTAGAAAAAACAGTAGCAAAGTTCATTTGGAAGAACAAAAAGTCAAGGATTTCACGGGGATTAATGAAAAAAAAGGCAGATGAAGGTGGCTTTGCTGTACCAGATCTAAAACTATATTATAAAGCAGCAGTCATCAAAATCTTTTGGTACTGTCTAAGAAATAGAGCAGTCGATCAGTGACATAGGATAGGTTATCAGGACAACCTAGGCATTAACCTTAATAATCTAGTGTTCGATAAACCCAAAGACCCCAGCTATTGGGATAAATACTCTCTATTTGGCAAAAAACTGCTGGGAAAATTGGAAACTAGTGTGGAAGAAATTAGGGCTTGACCTATACCTAACATCACATACCAAGATAAGATCTAAATGGGTTCATGATCTAGATATAAAGAGGGACTTTGTAGGCAAGTTAGAGGAACGTAATATAGTTTATCTCTCAGACCTGTGGAGATGGAACAAATTTATGTCCAAAGAAGACGTGGAACTCTTAATTGAACACCAGATGGATAATTTTGACTATATTAAGTTAAAAAGTTTCTGTACAAACAAAACAAATGCAGACAAGATTAGGAGGGAAGTATCAAATTGAGAAATCATCTTTACATTTAAGGGTTCTGATAAAGGCCTCATTTCTAAAATATATAGAGAATTGTCTCATATATATAAGAATTCAAGCCACTCTTCAATAGATAAGTGGTCAAGGGATATGAACAGACAATTTTCAGATGATGAAATTAAAACCATCTCTAGTCATATGAAAAGTTGCTCCAAATCACTATTGATCAAAGAAATGCAAATTAAGACAACTCTGAGGTACCACTACACACCTGTCAGATTGGCTAAAATGACAGGAAAAGATAACGATGAATGTTGGAGGGGATGTGGGAGGGCTGGGACACTAATACATTGTTGGTGGAACTGTGAACGGATCCAACCATTCTGGAGAGCAATTTGGAGCTATGCTCAAAAAGTTGTCAAATTGTGCATACCCTTTGACCCAGCAGTGTTTCTACTGGGCCTATATCCCAAAGAGATCTTTGAGGACGGAAAGTGACCCCATGTGCAAGAATGTTTGTGGCAACCCTTTTTGTAGTGGCTAGAAACTGGAAACTGAAGGGATGCCCATCAATTGGAGAGTGGCTGAATAAATTATGGTATATTAATGCTATGGAATATTTTTGCTCTGTAAGAAACGACCAGCAGGACGATTTCAGAGAGGCCTGGAGGGACTTGCATGAACTGATGCTGAGTGAAACTAGCAGAACCAGGAGATCATCATACACAGCAACAACAGTATTACATGATGATCAATTCTGATGGACATGACTCTCTCCAACAAAGAATTGTCTCAAACCAGTTCCAATTGTTCACTGAAGAAAACCATATACACCCAGAGAGAGGGAAATGAAATATGGACCACAATATAACATTTTCATGATCTCTATTGACATTTGCTTGCATTGTGTTGCCTTTCTCTGATTCTTTTTTTTCTTTTAGATAGGATTTTTCTTGGGTAACTTCTTAAGCATTTCAACATTATTAACATGTACTGGACTTCCTGCCATCTAGGGGAGGGGAGGGGACTGGGGTTAAAATTTGTAATGGAAAGCTTTGTAAAGATCAATGCTGGGGAACTACCCATACATATGTTATACTAATAAAAAGCTTTAATTTAAAAAAAAAGAAAAGAATTTAGAAAATACAAGTTCTTTTCTTTAAAATTATGGAGAAACTATGTTTTTATTACCTGTTTAACACATTAATTGGTTGTGTTTTGTTTTGGTTTGTTTTTCTATATTTTTGTTAAAAAATATCCCTTATTCCTTCAGATATCAGTGTCTTCCCCCCTTGAGAGTGTTTATTTCTGTTTATTCTCTATAATCCTTGTATATATCTAGTTTTTTTAAAATGTTGTTTTGACCATCAGAGTTTGAGTTCTTAGAAAAGCAACCTTCCTCCACATTCCAGTTGAAAGTGAAAGTTGGCACATATTAAATACTTAAAATGTTTTTGGTAGAAGAATGGACCAAGCATGGTTAAGTGATTGCCTATGACCACCCAGCTAATAAGTGTTCATGACCACACTTGAACTCAGGTCCTCCTGAGTCCAGAGCTGGTGCTTTATTCACTGTAACACTTAGCTGCTCCTTACTAAAATGCTTTTTGATGAACTGGTTGAATTTTAAATAGAAGGGGTAATAAATATATTCAGAACTGAAAGGTAAATTATAAAGAAACAAACAGAAATAAGCTTTTAAAATTTATTGAGAATCAAATCAAGGAGTCACTTATGGCTAGGCCTTTGGGTTCACTCCTTATTATGCCATCGGAAGCTTTTGTTTTCCCCGACCATTCTGAAGAAAGACACAATAGGTTTGCCAGAGTGAAGTACTAGAAACATCATTTTTCCCCTCCTAAGCATCCACAGACATTTAAGAACAAAGTGAAGGGAGAAGATGCTGAGTTAATAGCAGTGCTTAAGCATCCCCTTCCCCTGAATGTTTCAACAGCAGGGGGTCACCTATTGAAGGCCATGCTTGCAAGGTTATCTCCATCAATCTCTCTCTTTAATCTCCTTGATTATTGGTCCAGTACTATTGAGTGAGGTTACAGAGATACACAGTGCTATTTAAAGGGCAGAGAAAAAAAAAAAAAAAAAACATTAGTGGTAGTGCAGCCACTGGAGAAGATAAATGGAATGGTGGGAGTATGAATGTATTTAGCAAGCAGATTTCAGATTGTAACTCCAAGTTCATCCACCCATCATCAGTCAGCTTTTCTTGCCCTGGGCAATGGACACAATGTTCATCTGTCAACAAGTAAAGCTTTTCATAAACTTAGTTTCTTTTCTTTGTTACACTCATTATGTGTTTCCATTTGTAGCTGTTTATTTCTACTTATTGTCAATAACAACAACAATAACAAAAACAGAACACTATACAAATAATCAAATGTTGGCGTATGTCAAAATGACAGGCAAGTCGTCCCTACCACCCACTGCTTTCTTTGTTTCCCAGGGTTCATTTATAACTGTGAACACAGGGATATTTATTATCTTTGCCAGGTGTGAGAAAGCCACCTGTCTTCTCTTATTCTGACATATAAGAGAATAGTCAAAGATCCAATAAGAGAAGAGAATGTTTTTTTTTCCTTTGGAGGAATTATGAAACATCGGAATTATGCCATTAGTTTTGGTAAGTATTGTTGCTCTTGAGATTATTCTAGTTTTGGAATGGTCTTTTGGGAGATTCAAATGCCATATACTTTTTAGACTTCCATCAATTCATATATTTGACTGTCTACTAAGTTTGTGAGGCTCTAGAAGGTACCACTTAAGAAAAGTCTACTCCTTTTCATCCTTTTCTGTATTTCCAACTCCCATGAATCATTATTTTATTTATTTATTTTTGCTTTTTTGCTGAGGCAATCGAGGTTAAGTGACTTAAGCCCAAGGTCACACAGCTAAGAAGTGTTAAGTATCTAAGGACACATTTGAACTCAGGTCTTCCTGACTTCAGGGCTGGTACTCTATCCACTGTGCCACCTAACTGCCCCTCCCATGATTCATTATTGTTCGATTTTTAGGATACAGATATTGGTACAATTCTCCTAATTCTCTAGAAACATCTGGCATTATTTTAGATTAACTACAAAAACAAGTTCTGGAACTAAAACCTTACTATTTTCTCATCCTATATGCAACTTATATTTTCATGCATTATTGCTAAGAATTAGAGCCACAGGCTATATCAGAATTTTCCACTACCTGTAAGGAGAAACGGTAGTTTCAGAGCTAGAAAACTTCTCGTTGTAATGACTCTTATACTGCAACCAAGCCAAGAAAAGTCAGCTTTAATTTTGGACATATGCTCTCTATAGACAAAAAAAAAAAGAAAGAAAAGGTGCATCATGGTGGGGAGTTGAGGAGGGGGAGCAGAGAGGAGGAGTAGATTTATCCATCTTTTTCACGTGCAAATTTGCTTTTTGCTAACCCTAACACATGTGTTTCAATGCTTACATTGTCATCTTGTTTTTTCTTCCTCTTTTCCAACTGGGCATACATTATGCACCCAACATACCCATAAAAGGTTGACTGCAAAATCACATTTTATAGTCTGCCAAAGGAATGTTAGTATTAAATTGCTTTAGACAGAGAAAGTTTCATTGTGATCAGAACCCAGGAGATATAAAAGGACCATAAAGTTTGGGTCATAATGTGGGTTTATAAGCCTGGCTTCTACTTAATTTAAATTATAGTGGCAGTGCAAGAAATTGTGGTTTACCAATAGTACTAGGCCTCGGGCCAAATGCTTTTGTTCCACTGGCTGACTTCAATACAAGACTGCTGGAAAGAGTTAACTGCCTTACATAGACATTTCTTGTAACTCATCGTTGGAGAAAAATAAAACTTTGTTATCAGATGTAGGAACAAGCATTACTGTGGTCTTCTGTAATGAAGCTGTAAGTTTATTTCAGTGATAACACCATTTCAAGTTTTCCTTTGTTCTTGGATCCATTCCAGCGTCCAAATCTGTGCCTAAAGCTCATGTTCTCTACTTTGCAGAAAAAGGGGCTAGGGCTGGAGAAGGGAGGAGTAGAACATCCTTAATGAAAGTAAAAAATGAACCATGCATTTAGATCTGATATGAATACACACATATGCATGCAGGCATGTATGTGTGAGTGTCTGTACATACATATATATGTTCTTTTTTTATATTAGCAATTGAATGTCCTAGACTGATCATCAATAAATATAAAGGTGCACATGTTTACAAGTGTATATATATATATGTGTGTGTGTATATACATATATGCATACATATAAATATATATATTATTTATTATACACACATGCAAGTATATGTGGGTATGTTGGAGTTGAGAATACAATAGATAAATTGTACTGCTGCTTAATCTAGTGTTTAGTTTTATTCTTATTGGTATGCTTAATTGTATTAATTCTTAATGATAATAATAATAACATTCTTTCATTCATATTTATACCAATTAAAATATTTTTTAGAAAAATTTTACATAATTGAATGAACAAAAATATGTATTCAGAGCCGCTATACTTATGCATAGATATTCCAATATATTCTAGTCCTCCTGACTTCAGGGCTGGTGCTTTCTACACTGTGCCACCTAGCTGCCCCCAAAAAATATTTTCCAGATGAGTTCCATCCAATTAGGATATACATTGAAAAACATAATCAATATCACATGAAAATAATATAGCAGAAAAGGAAAGATACATTTGAATAAATGTGCCTTATCATTTGTCATGGGCCTATGGGAAGCCTAACAGATTATAATGATCCCCAACCATGAACTTTGGTTGGATGATAGCACTTGCAGCAGAAATGGAAAGAAGCTAGGTGTGCTTTCAAATCAGAGATCAAAGATTAGACTAGAATTAAAACAGCTAGAAGAGGAATGAGAAGGATAGAAATAGTCTTGGAGTTCTTGAATTAGCAGTACAAAGTAGTTAAAAGAAATTCACAATCTTCTCTAGAATCTAGGAAGAAGGTTTGAGTAAAATAGGAATTAAGAGTTTTCTGTTTATTGCTGCTTTCTTATAATTTATCTTGCATTTATTTTAGATAAATATCCTTTTTTCATTATTTTGATGGCCTAAGTGAATCATTCTAGTTGGTTAAAATTCACTGAGAAAATAATGGATTGTAGGTCGGAGAAGATGGAATCAAAATGGTACTTAAAGGCCATATTCAGGGATCCTATAGTAATCATACTTGATTCATGTCCAGTTACTCCTATATAAAATGTATAATTACCATCCACTTTTCTTGGGGCTTACAAACTTTGATCCTTGAAATATGTCAAAAGTCAAAGAGTTATGTTTTTGTGCCCTTGCTTTTGAAAATCAGTGAACAAATATTTGTTAATTGTTTCTCAACCATTCTGGGGGTAGAGAGAAACCATTTAAAACTTTCTCAACTCCTAGGTATAGACAATTTTTTGTTGTGTTTATTATTTTTCCCATCTTCAACCATCTTATTATATGTTCTATTTGAAATATAGTCTTTTAAATGTTTATACAAATAGCTTGCATATATCAAGGTCTTTATCACATGAGACCATTTACTTACTAGGAATATTAGTTAAATATATTTTAACATGTATAATATATTATGTTATGTATATCATATGTATAACATATATTGGATTGCTTGCTATCTAGGGGAGGTGGGGGGGAAGAAGGGGAAAATTTGAAATACAAGGCTATGCAAGCGTCAGTGTTGAAAAATTATCCATGCATATGTTTTGAAAATAAAAGACCTTTAAAAATAAAAACAGGAGGGGCAGCTAGGTGGCACAGTGGATAGAGCACCAGCCCTGAAGTCAGGAGGACCTGAGTTCAAATCTGGTCTCAGACACTTAACATTCCCTAGCTGTGTGACCCTGGGCAAGTCACTTAACCTCAATTGCCTTAGCAAAAAGCAAAAAATTAAAAAATTAAAAAAATTAAAAAAATAAAAACAGGAATATTAGTTAAATGTAATTAAGGAAGTTGATATATGCAGTGAGTATGTCCAGAAAAACTTAATACTTGTATAGTCATGGAACATTTATTCTAAACTTATATGTCAGCTTAGGTTAAGGGTTGATTATGTCTCTGCTAGTGCTACCTTTTAAAAAATGTTTAAAATGGGTTAAATATATTCATTTAAAATATTTCATATGGCTTAATACAGCATTTAGTTTTATGTCCTTGTTTAATTTCATTTCAGTGAATTATATTCTACTCTATTTTTTTTCCTTTGGAGTCACAGAGTCAACCTCTTCTTCCTGTACTAGAATGATAGGATAATGACTGTAGGATAATGCTAATCACATAAACCAGGCTCTATGGTCTATTTTATTTTCTAGAGGGAGAGATGTGTTGGTTCATTGGTTGGCTGGTTGGTAGGTTGGTGTTCTTTATTCTTGAAGAGAATCAAAATGACTTCACTATGTTAAAATTGAGTTATAGTGACTCTGACTGTGACTGATCAGACCAATACAATCTTATATTGTTCTGCCACAGATCAGCGACAAATATTCTCTATGAATATTTAAGGTAGTTTCCCTAATTTTGTATACCTCATATTTCTTTTGAACTATTCCGTTCTGCTTTGCTCATAGAGCACAGCACCTTCTCTGATGAGGCCATGCTATGTAGGCCAGTCCTGTGCCAGTGCCTCACAGGTTATATAATTAATTCTAATGTTTTTAAGAGACACTTTGAGAAGTGCCCTTGTATCACTTTTTCTTACCTTGTGAGTGATTGCTCTGTGAATGTTTTCCATAAAATAGTCTTTTTGGCAAATATACATTTGACATTTGAACAATGTGGTCATCCCAATGGACTTGTACTTCTTCAGGAGAGTTGGAATATTGAGCAGTTTAGTTAGAGGGTCTCAGGTATGCTATATTCTGTATTATTAGTATTTTTCCATCACTTTTTAATGTCTAATCAATAAACAAAACAATAAATTAATCCCTTATTTGTAGTGTTTTCCAATTTTCAAGGTGTAAATACTCATATTAAAAATTTAACAGCTGGTTTTCCTGAGCCAATAGTAGCTGTTTCCAGCACACCGCTGGGCCTGTTTTCTACTTACAGAATATCACACCATGAAACAAAGCACACGGGCAATTTTTAACACTATTGGCAGATCAAAATGATTAAAAAATTACTTTAGACACCATTTGTGGAATTATAAAATGTAATTGTTAGGAAAAACTCTAAGTAACCTATTCCAACAAAGCAATAATTTTGCAGGAGATATATAGTGACTTTTCTAAGATCACAAAACTATATAGCACAGTGACAACAATACCTGACTCATAAAAATTTAATATTTCTTTTTCATATTGTAATATCCAAATGTCACATTTTTTACAATGGTAATTTCATGCTAACAACCATCTACCACTCTAAGAAAAATAAGACATTCTATACAACTTTAGGATGTAATACACTGTAACTGAAATTGCAATTGTACCCAAGTTACAAAGAACACATAGTTGTACAATTAAAGGTAAAGTTCTGGTTTTCCAATATTCCTTTCTCTATATGATTATGTCTCTTTCTTATTAAATACAAGATATTGCCTATATCACCTATTCAGAGATGGTGTGTGTGTGTGTGTGTGTGTGTGCAGATAGCAGGAATGGCTTTATCAAAAAGCAATTGCAATTAATGTCTATTAACCAACAGTTATTTAATGATTATTATGTATTAGGCATTGTGCTTCTTGTTAGGGATATCAAAGAGAAAAACAAAATTAAACAAAACAAAAAAAAAACAATTAGAGATCATGCCCTCAAGAAGCTTATGCTCTACAAGAATCCACATACACACAACTAAATACAATACAAAGGAAATTAACTAGATCAAGGGAAATTATAACAGAGATAATCAGGGAAAGCTATTTAGAAGACATCTGAACTAAAATCTGAAGGAAGATAAAGTTGAGAAGAGTGTGAATTTTGGACAGGGAGAATGACTGTTACAAGTTCTCAGAGGTGAGTGGTGAAGTGTCTAGTTCTTGCAAGGACTAGTTGGGTCTGAACCAAGAATGACTTAAAAACACTGTAGACAGAAAATAGAATTGCCTATATACATGATGCCGTAAAGGCCCCCCAACTGAAACTTCATCCTTAACTATGAAAAAAAAAGAAAATAAAAAATTTCCTAGCTAGGTTTCTTGTTGCTTCGGGTTTCAGGTTACTTTTTCTGTGGCCCATACCTGGGGGTAAAAGTGGGAACAATTCTTCACAGATCATAATCTTGGGTGCACAGAATTTTTCACCACTTCCTTCTCTAACTTATTGCTGTACTTGCGGTCTGGCATCATGGATCAATTTATCTGCACATATAAACTTTACTAAAGTGAAATAGAATTCCATGATGCAAATTATATTCTGTGCCTTTAAATCACAACTATAACTCTAAGTTAACTCTACCTCAATTTAAACATTAAACAATGCCATCTTTGCCCAATTTTCACTACTGTTGTATGTAGAGGAAACTAGGGAAAATCTCCCTTTTGCCCTAAGAGCAAACCTCAACCTTTAAAAATGAGCAAAAAAAAAAAAAAGCCAAAAAAAGCTCTGGCTATAGCTGGCTATTATGGAGACACAGAAGAATAATAGAGCTCATAAGACTAAGCAAAACATCTCCAGATGAAGGCACAAAGGGTGATATAAGTTGCTTTTTAGCTCAAAAGGCTCTCTTGGAAGAATTTTAAAAAATCTTAAGAGAGAAGAAAAATGGGGAAGTGAAATGAGATCTTTGGAAAAGGAAACACAGAATCTGTCTAAAGAAAATCACTCCTTAAAAATAGATTTGCCGGGGTGGAGCCAAAATGGCAAACTGCAGACACTGTTCTCTGTGAACTCCTGAGACCTTCCCTCAGACCCAGACAAACTGAGCATCCAAAACTGGTTTTGGACTGAGGGCTCCACCAAACACTTGGACTACAACACACTTCTATCAACAATCTACTTTGAAAAAACTCCAGAGAAGGTTGGCCTCGGGAAATTGGCACCTGGCCGCAGAGGCCAGCACATCCAAGGTGAAAGTTGGACAGAGGCGGGTTTTAATCACCCAGGAAGCCCCTGGGAGATGCCTGGGCCACTTTGCTCTGCTTGCGGGCAGGTGCTTTGGCAGATCTGCCTTTGGTAAAGGGTGGATGGAGAGCAGTTGAAAACGTGGTCCTAGTGCGAATTTAGCTGCCCAGTCTCAGACCGGAAGTCAACTCGGCAAACTGCCCAAGGGCAAATTGAAATTGCTGCAGAATCCCCTGCTGGTGACTGATACCTCAGCTCAGAATCATGAGTAAGAAGTAGAAGAGAGCTCTCACCATAGACAGCTTCTGTATAGAAAAAGTAGAGCAGTCCCCAAATCCTGAGATTCTGAAAACAATCCCAGATGAAGCCACAAAGGCATACTTCAGCTGGTCTCCCTTCCAGAAGGCTTACCTGGAAGATTGCATAAAGAATCTCAAAAGAGAGCTAGAAGAAGAATGGGGAAATAAATTGAGATCAGGGCAACAGAGATATCAAAAACTGGAAAACAGGACTGGTGAATTGGAAAAAGAAAAAAATTCACTGAAAAATAAAATTGGTGAATTGGAAAAAATGACCAATTCACTGAAAAACAAAATTGGTGAATTGGAAAAAGACAACAATTCACTGAAAAACAAAATGGGTGAATTGGAAAAAGACAAAAATTCACTGAAAAATAAAACTGGCCAAATGGAAAAAAGAATGCATTGAATCAAGAAATTCAACTGGCCAGCTACAAAAGGACCTAAAAAGGATAACTGAAGGAAATAATAATTTGAAAATTAAAATTGAACAAATAGAAGTAAATGACTCAATAAGACTTCAAGAATCAGTCAAACAAAAACAAAAAAATGAAAAAATAGAAGAAAATATGAAATATCTCCTAGGAAAAACAACTGACTTGGAAAACAGATCCAAGAGAGACAATCTAAGGATTATCAGACTCCCTGAAAGTCACGATGAAAAAAAGAACCTTCATGCTAATCTTCCAGGAAATGATGAAAGAAAATTGCGCTTGTGTTTGAGAATCAGATGGCAAAATTGGCATTGAACTAATTCACCGATACCTCCTGAAAGAGACCCCAAAATTAAAACCCAAGGAATATCATGACCAAATTTCAGGATTATTGTACCAAGGAAAGGATATTACAAGAAGCTAGAAAAAACAGTTCAAATAGCGAGGAACTGTAATTAGAATTACACAAGATCTGTCAGCTTTCACATTAAAGAATCGAAAGGCCTAGAATCAGATATTCTGAAAGGCAAAAGAACTTGGATTACAGCCAAGAATAAGTTATCCAGCTAGAAGGAGCATCATCTTCCAAGGAAGAAGATGGTCATTCGATGATACAGGAGAATTTCACCTATTTCTAATGAAAAGACCAGATCTGAACAAAAAATTTGACCTCCAAATACAGAAATCAAGAGAAGGGATAAAAAGGTAAAAAGGAAAGAATTCTTGAGAACTATATTTCTACTATAGGTATCCTTAAAGAATGGGGGTATAATTCGATTTTTCTTTGATAATAATGGAAAGGAAATTAGAGGTGGAAGGGATACCATACTGAAAAGAAAAAAGGGGGGAAGGAGGCAAAATAAAGTAAAAATAAAGGAGGTAAAATAAAGCAAAATCTCATAAAGAGACATAGAAGATCTGATATAATTGAGGGAAAGAGGGGAGGGTGATGAGTATTGTGTAAACCTTACTGTCATTAGATTGGAATCTAAGAGAGTATATCAGACACATTTGGCTTCAAAGAAAGGCCTGACCCTCCTTGTGGGAAGGTGGGAGGAATAGGAGGAAAGAAAAGGGATAGACTAATAGAAGGATAAGGGGAAAGGTATAAAGGAGAGGGAGGGATTCCAAAGGGGGTAGGACTATTGGTGGGAAGTGGTCATCAAAAATAAAGTACTGGGGAGAGGGGAAGGGAGAGAAGGGAAAGGGAAGAGAAAATCATAACTCTGGGTAAATAAGATGGCAGGGAATACAGATATAGTTATTTTAACTGTGAATGTGAATGAGATAAACTCTCCCATAAAACGGAAGCGGGTATCAGACTGGATTAAAAGCCAGAATCCTGCAATATGTTGTTTACAAGAAACACATCTAAAACATAGAGATACATACAGAGTGAAGGTAAAGGGCTGGAGCAGAATCTTCTATGCTTCAGGTGAACAAAGAAAGGCAGAGATAGCAATCCTTATCTCAGATCAAGTAAAAACAAAAATAGATCTAATTAAAAGAGATAAGGAAGGAAATTATATTTTACTAAAGGGTACCATAGACAATTAAGGAGTATCAATACTAAACATATATGCACCAAGTGGTATCGCATCCAAATTCTTAGAGGAGAAACTAACAAAGATGCAAGGAGAAATAGACAGTAATACTACACTAGTAGGGGATGTCAACCTTGCTCTCTCAGAATTAGATAAAACAAATCACAAAATAAATAAGAAAGAAGTTAGGGAGGTAAACAAAAGGCTAGAAAAGTTAGGTATGATAGATCTCTGGAAGAAATTGCATGGTATACTTTTTTCTCAGGGGTTCATGGAACTTATACAAAAATTGATCATGTGTTAGGGCATAAAAACCTCAAAATCAAATGCAGAAAAGCAGAAATAGTAAATGCATCCTTCTCAGATCATGATGCAATAAAACTCACTTGTAATATAAGGCCAGGAGAAAATAGAACACAAGTGATATTGTAAGCAAATTAGAGGAACGTAGTATAGTTTACCTCTCAGACCTGTGGAGATGGAATAAATTTGTGATCAAAGAAGATCGGGAACTCCTAATTGAACACCAGATAGATAATTTTGATTATATTACTTTAAAAAGTTTCTGTACA
>JAJPUD010009967.1:16607-28047 GCA_023553655.1 Myrmecobius fasciatus | reverse complement strand
TATTGACCCACACCTAACACCATATACCAAGATAAGGTCAAAATGGATTCATGATCTAGGCATAAAGAATGATATTATATACAAATTAGAACAATGTAGGATGGTTTACCTCTCAGACCTGTGGAGGGGGAAGGAATTTGTGACCAAAGAAGAACTAGAGGTCATCATTAATCACAAAATAGATAAGTTTGACTATATCAAGTTGAAAAGTTTTTGTACAAACAAAATGAATGCAGACAAGATTAGAAGGGTAGCAGTAAACTGGGAAAATATTTTTACATCCAAAGGTTCTGATAAAGGCCTCATTTCTAAAATATATCGAGAATTGACTCAAATATATAAAAATTCAAGCCATTCTCCAATGGATAAATGGTCAAAAGATATGAACAGATAATTTTCAGACGAAGAAATTGAAACTGTTTCCGGTCACATGAAAAGGTGTTCCAAGTCACTATTGATCAGAGAAATGCAAATTAAGACAACTCTGAGATACCACTACACACCTGCCAGATTGGCTAAAATGACAGGAAATGATAATGATAACTGTTGGAGGGGATGTGGGAAAACTGGGACACTGATACATTGTTGGTGGAACTGTGAACGGATCCAATTATTCTGGAGAGCAATTTGGAGCTATGCTCAAAAAGTTATCAAATTGTGCATACCCTTTGACCCCGCAGTGTTTCTACTGGGCCTATATCCCAAAGAGATCTTAGAGGAGGGAAAGGGACACACATGTGCAAAAATGTTTGTGGCAGCCCTTTTTGTAGTGGCAAGAAACTGGAAATTGAAAGGATGCCCATCAATTGGAGAATGGCTGAATAAATTATGATATATGAATGTTATGGAATATTAGTGTTCTGTAAGAAACGACCAACAGGAGGATTTCAGAGAGGCCTGGAGAGACTTGCATGAACTGATGCTGAGTGAAATCAGCAGAACTAGGAGAACATTATACACAGCAACAAGACTATACGATGATCAATTTTGATGGACATGGTTCTCTTCAACAATGATGTGATTCAAACCTATTGTTCAGCGATGAAGATAGTCATATACATCCAGAGAGAGGCCTGTGGGAACTGTGAACCACAACACAGCATTTTAACGCTTTCTGTGAATATTTCCATGCATTTTGTTTTCCTTCTTAGGTTGTTTTTTCTTCTTCTCTTTCTAGATCTGATATTTCTTGTGCAGTAAGATAACTGTATAGATATGTATACACGTATTGTATTTGTCATATAATTTATCCTATTTAGCATGTATTAGATTACCTGTCATCTAGGGGTTGGGGTGGGGGGGAAGGTGGGGAAAAGCTTGGGAAAAAAGTTTTTGCAAATGTCAATGTTGAAAAATCACTCATATGTTTTGTAAATAAAAAGCTTTATATATTAAAAAAAGAAATAAATGGGCTTTTCCTTAAAATGATTAGTAGTGTCTGCTCAAAACCTTCAGCAAGCATCATATGTAATGGAGTCAAACTAGAACCATTACCAATAAGATCAGGAGTGAAACAAGGCTGCCCACTGTCACCATTATTATTTAATATTGTCTTAGAAATGTTAGCTTTGGCAGTAAGAGAAGAAAAAAAGATTAAAGGAATTAGAGTAGGTAATGAGGAAACCAAAATATCACTCTTTGCAGATGACATGATGGTATACGTAGAGATCCCAAAAGACTCAACTAAAAACTACTGGAAACAATTCACATCTTTAGCAAAGTTGCAGGATACAAAATTAATCCAAATAAATCATCAGCATTTTTATATATTACCACTAAAGTTCAGCAGCAAGAGACACAAAAAGAAATTCCATTCAAAATAACTGTTGATAGTATAAAATATTTGGGAATTTATCTGCCAAGGGAAAGTCAGGAACTATATGAACTAAACTACAAAACACTTTCCACACAAATAAAATCAGACCTAGTCAATTGGAAAAACTTAAAATGCTCATGGGTAAGCCAAGCGAATATAATAAAAATGACAATACTACCCAAACTAATTTACTTTTTAGTGCCATACCAAACTCCCAAGAAATTATCTTATAGATCTAGAAAAAATAGTAGTAAAATTCATTTGGAAGAACAAAAGGTCAAGAGTTTCAAGCGAATTAATGGAAAAAAAAAAAGGCTGATGATGGTGGACTTGCTGTACCAGATCTAAAACTGTATTACAAAGCAGCCATCATCAAAACCATTTGGTACTGGCTAAGTAATAGAGTAGTCGATCAGTGGAATGGGATAGAATCACAAGACAAACTAGGCAATTACTACAGCAATTTAGTCTTTGATAAACCCAAAGACCCCAGCTTCTGGGATAAGTACTCACTATTTGACAAAAACTGCTGAGAAAATTGGAAACTAGTGTGGAAGAAATTAGGGCTTGACCCACATCTAACACCACATACCAAGATAAGATCTAAATGGGTTCATGATCTGGATAAAAAGAGTGATACTATAAGTAAATTAGAGGAACGTAATATAGTTTATCTCTCAGACCTATGGAGATGGAATAAATTTATGTCCAAAGAACTGGAACTCTTAATTGAAAACCAGATACATAACTTTGACTATATTAAGTTAAAATTTTTTGTACAAACAAAACCAATGCAGTCAAGATTAGGAGGGAAGCAATAAATTGGGAAATCATCTTTACATTTAAGGGTTCTGATAAAGGTCTCATCTCTAAAATACATGGAGAATTGTCTCATATTTATAAAAATTCAAGCCATTCTACAATTGATAACTGGTCAAAGGATATGAACAGGCAATTTTCAGAGGATAAAATTAAAACTATTTATAGTCATATGAAAAGGTGCTCCAAATCACTATTGATCAGAGAAATGCAAATCAAGACAACCCTGAGATACCACTTCACACCTGTCAGATTGGCTAAAATGACAGGAAAAGTTAATGATGAATGTTGGAGGGGATGTGGGAGGGCTGAGACACTGATGCATTGTTGGTGGACCTGTGAACGGATACAGCCATTCTGGAGAACAATTTGGAGCTATGCTCAAAAAATTATCAAACTGTGCATACCCTTTGACCCAGCAGCATTTCTATTGGGCTTATATCCCAAAGAAATCATAAAGGAAGGAAAAGGCCCCATATGTGCAAGAATGTTTGTGGCAGCCCTTTTTGTGGTGGCTAGAAACTGGAAATTGAATAGATGCCCTTCAATTGGAGAATGGCTGAATAAATTATGGTATATGAATATTATAGAATATTATTGTTCTGTAAGAAATGACCAGCAAGATGATTTCAGAGAGGCCTGGAGAGACTTACATGAACTGATGTTGAGTGAAATGAGCAGAACCAGGAGATCATTATACACGGCAACAACAGTACTATATGACGATCAATTCTGATGGACATGGCTCTCTTCAACATTGAAATGTTTCAAACCACCTCCAATTGTTCACTGAAGAAAGCCATATACACCCAGAGAGAGGGATGTGAAATGTGGACCACAACATAACATTCTCATACTCCTTGATTGATGTTTGCTTACATTGTGTTTCCTTTATCTGATGTATCATTTGTGTAGACAAGATTTTTCTTGCACAACAATGACAAGTTTGAAAATATGTATACATATATTTGATTTGCCAATATTTTAACATAATTAACATGTAGTGGATATCCTGCCATCTAGGGGAGGGGTGGGGAGTTGGGGGAAAAATTTGTAACGGAAAGCTATGTAAGGGTTATTGTTGAAGAATTACCCACACATATGTTATGCAAATAAAATAAAAAAAAATTAAAAAAAAAAAAAGAAATAACCAGCAGGACGATTTCAGAGAGGCCTGGAGAGACTTACATGAACTGATGCTGAGTAAAATGAGCAGAACCAGGAAATCATTATATACAGCAACAACAATACTATATGATGATCAATTCTGTTGGACATGGCTCCCTTCAACAATGAAATGTTTCAAACCACTTCCAATTGTTCACTGAAGAAAGCCATATATACCCAGAGTGAGGGATGTGAAATGTGGACCACAACCTAACATTCTCATACTCTTGATTCATGTCTTTTATTTCCTTTATCTGATATGTCTTTTGTGTAGATATGATTTTTCTTGCATAACAATGATAAGTGTGGAAATATGTATATATATATATATATATATATATATATATATATTCAATTTGTCAAGTATTTAGGGGTGGGGAGTTGGGGGGAAAAATTGTAACAGAAAATTATGTAAGCGTTAATGTTGAAGAATTACCCACACATATGTTATGCAAAGAAAATAAAATTTTAAAAAAAAATAGATTTGCCAAAATGAAAAAAAATTCTGTCTTTCTTGAAAGACAGAATTGGTGAAATGGAAACAGAGAACAACTCCATAAAATAATAGAATTGTTGGAATGGAAAAAAATTGTACGAATAAAACAACTCATTTGAAATTTGAATTGACCAAATGCAATAGGAGGAAAAAAACTGAGGAAAATAATTCACTAAAAATTAGAATTGAACCAATGGATGTGAATGACTCAATGTGATATCAGGAATCAGTCAAACAAAACTAAAAAATGAAAATATAGAAGAAAATGTAAAATATTTCATCAGAAAAATGACTGACCTGCAAAATGCATCCAGGAGATACAATCTAAGAATTATTAGACTACCTGAAAACCACGATCAAAGAAATTAGCTTAGACAACATCTTTCTTACATTCTTCCTTCCAACCTTTTTTTCCTTTTTTCTTTTCTTTATTTCTTCTTTATTAAAGTTTTTTTTTTTATTTTCACAGTATATGCATGGATAATTTTCAATATAAAGCCTTGCAAAATATTACATTTCAAATGTTTCTCTCCCTTCCACCTAACTCCTCAGGAAATGGCAAGTTATCCAATATATATTAAACTTGTGAAATTCTTCTATACATATTTCCACAATTATCATACTGCACAAGAAAAATTAGATAAAAAAGAAAATATGAGAATGAAAACAAAATGTAAGCAAACAATAATAACAAGAATGAAAATACTATATTGTGACCCACACTCAGTTCCTACAGTCCTCTATCTGGGTGTAGGTGGCTCTCTTCATCACAAGATCATTGGAATTGGCCTGAATCACCTCAAATTTGAAAAGAGCCATATCCATCAGAATTGATGATTGTATAATCTTGCTGTTGTCACGTACAATGATCTCTTGGTTCTGCTCACTTTTGCTCACCTCACTTAGCATAAGTTCATGAAAGTCTCCCAGGCCTCTCTGAAATCATCCTGTTGATTTTTTCTTATAGAATAATAATATTCTATAACATTCATATACCATTACTTGTTTAGCCATTCTCCAAACTATGGGCATCCAGTCCCTTTCCAGTTTCTTGCCAATACAAAAAGGGCTACCACAAACATTTTTGCACGCGTGGGTTGCTTTCTCTCCTTTATGATTTCTTTGGGATACAAGCACAGTAAGAATACTGCTGGATCAAAGGATATGCACAGTTTGATAGCCCTTTGGGCAAAGTTCCAAATTGCTCTCCAGAATGGTTGGATCACTTCATACTCATCACAATGTATTAGTGTGTCAGTTTTCCCATATCCCCTCCAACATTCAACATTATCTTTTCTTGTCATTTTATCCAATCTGAGAAATATGTAGTAATATATCAGAGTTCTAGACAACATCTTTCAAGAAATAATCTAGGAAAATTTCCCTGATGTCCTAGAAGCAGAGGGTAAATTAGCCATTGAAAGAATCTTACCAATCACTTCTGAAAGACACCCCATAATGAAAACTCCAAGGAATATTGTAGTTAAATTCCAGAATTATCATATTAAGAAGAAAAATACTGGAAGCAGCTAGAAAGAATCACTTTGCTTATTGAAGAGCCATAATTAGGACTACCACAGACTTAGCACTTTCCACTTTAAAGGATCAAAAGGTATGGAATGATATTCCAGAGGGCAAAGGAGCTTGGGCTGTAGTCAAGAATCTACTATCTAGCAAAATTCAACATAATCTTTCAGGGGAAAACATGGAGATTCAATGTAGTAGGGGATTTTCATTTATTTTTGATGAAAAAAATTCTACCTGAAATTCTACCTGAATAGAAAATATAGAATTTGAGAGAAGCAGCAAAAAAGGAATGTCATGGTAATACAGTAATAGTTCCCTGAGATTTCTTGAAAGAATGAAGAAACTGAGAATAATACCTTTGGGCACTCATTCCAATTGATAAGGAAATGATTGCAAGCATTTAACATTTATATTAATGAATTATGATTATATTAAGAAACTCCACTAATTTGTATTTTAAATCCTTCACAATATGGTTATATACTCTCTTGCTATTTTTCTTATATGTTAAGTTTTTCTCTTTTTCATTTTATAATTCATTTTAATTTGCCTGCTTGTGTCCCTCATAAACATTTCACCCTATTTTCCCCATGAAATGTTATGGGCTATACATGAAATCTCTCCTTCCCTTACCCTTTTTCTATTCCTAAATGCTATGAAAGAGTCACTTGAGCACCAATCCATAAAGGAGGCAATTATTTGTTTGATTGTCTCTACCACTTTTCCCAACCACAAATTGATCTCTACTTACTTTGTGATTGTATATATAGAGCCCCTAAAACCTTATCATCATTTCCAGCTTTAATATTTTCTATATGTGTAAATAAGTTATATTTATATTTATATGTTTATATACATGTGTTAATTGATAAATGTATGTGTTTATTGATGTACAAGTAAATTATATATACACTTAATAAAATGTAATTATATGTTATATATATATATATAATTATCTATAATTTATGCACACATACATAACCAAATTATATATGGTTTACAAGTATATATGTACAGTTGTTCCCATAGCTCCAATAAATTTATATATTTTAGCTCACTAAAAAACAATAAAGTTAAAGGAGGATCGGAAATAGTAGCTAATAATTAGATACTTTGCATAAACTTTGACCAACAAGGGTAAACTGGTATAAGTGAGCATTTTCAAGTTGTATAAGACGATTATTCAACCCGAGTGACATGATAACATATTAGATACTGCTATAGCCTCTTAATTGTTCTTCCACTGACTGATTTTCTTTTTTTATTCTATTTTCCATATACGTTGCAAAGCTTTATTTTTATAAGATATCTCTGATTAGATCTTGTTTGAGAAGCTATGGTGGCTTCATATTGCCTCAAGGATAAAATAATAGTTTTCAGCATATGGCCCTGGAATATGTGATTTCTGATTTTTTTCAAATATCATTGCCCTTTACACACTCTTCATTCTAGCCCAAACTGTCTACTTGGGAATTTTCTACATAGCATCTTTTGTTTCCAAAGTGTTATGCAGACTGCCTTTTCTGCATAGAATGCACTCATTCCTGACTTCTGTATGTCAAAATTGCCAGCCTCTTTAAGAGAAACTTTCAGCACTGCATAAAGACTTTTTATATTCTCCCCACTCCAGTAGACACAGTTTCTCTGCAACTGACTTAATAAATCCAAATACTGGAATATTTTCATGTATCTTCTTTGTTTTTATTCATATGGGGCTGAACAAAGCTTGAAAAAAATGATGAACTTCTAAGGACTATAGTAGCTACTAATTTATGTTACTTAATCTCAAATGGGCCTCCTCTGTAGCAAGATAATCCTTTTATATCCCTGTACGAAACTTACAATCATATTCTCCACTGAAGTCTTTCTGAAACATTTCATCTGATTTCAAATCTCCCACAGTGTTACTTTCCTTCACCCCAGCAAAGCAACTCTTTGTGACATATAATCTTGGGGACATCTTTTAGCTTTAGTTTGTAAAATGCAAGCTTTTACTTGATGACTTTTTCATTTTCTCCTAGATCTAAATATATGAGCCTATAAAATTCTTGTTGATTGATTGCTTAATTGATACAATAAGAAAATAGAAAATGAAAAAAGAAAGAAAAAATAAAAACAAAACAAAACAAACCACCAAGTAGAACATCAGGGACAATACAAAATATGTAACAATAAATTTTATTTTCAAGAAAACAGCTATAATAATTAATAATATTCAAGAATATTCATCTTCTCTTTGCTTCCTTGTAGGAAATTCTTTTCTTCTCTACTGTGCATTTTTTCATTCATAATTCCCCCTTCCCTTCTCCCCACTTTCCCAAAGCAGGCTACAATTAATCTTGTATGTATGTATATATATAAATATACATATATTCATATAATCACATCCACATACAAACACATATCTATATACACATACATAAAACTACATACATACATACAAACATATACACATATGATATGTATATATATGATTTAAACATATGTATACATGCATCTAAAACTATATTAATACGGCTGACATAAAATAGAGATTTCTCTCTTGATTGACTCTTTAAATTTAACTTTGAGATCAATGATTATTAGTCTGACTTTTTTCTAATAAATTTCACTTTGGATCCTTGTTATAGTGTTTGTGTACATCCTATTCTTGCTATTTTTCTATTCTAAATCTACTCCTTAACTAGTCTTACAATTGCTTAACCTTTCCCCACTCCTATATGCCTCCTTTATTTTCTCCTCTGCCCTTTCTCTCACTCTTTATCCCATTGACATTAATGTATACACCTTATCCCACATCTCTTAGATACTCTTCTGTACCATCACCTTATCCTTTGCTACCCTTTCCCTCCCTCATTATTTTCCCACTAATCTACACACCTTGTTCCACTGCCATAAATCTACCCACTCTTCTATATCCCACCTTAGCCTATTCCCTTCTCTCTTGTTTCTTTTCAGATTAGTTTCGAAATTGAACATTATATTCTTATGTATTTTCTTTGCAGGATTTCTTTGAGGTGGTGACTAATGATTTTTTTTCTATTTCTAATTTACTCTCTTGATTTATCACTCTAGCATAATTTTCCTTGATTATTTTTTTGTATTTTGTATCAAGGTTCTTTATTTAGTCACAACTTACAAGTAGTCCAATTATTCTTATGATTTCTCTTCTTGATATATTCTCCAGATCTGTTGTTTTTCTTGTAAGATGTTTCACATTCTGTCTTGTTTTTTCATTCTTTATATTTTGTTTTGTTATTTATTGGTTTCTTATATCTTTGCTGGCTTCCCCTTGTCTAATTCAAATTTTCAGAGAATTGTTTTCTTCTTTAAGATTCTTTATCCTCTCTTCTAGTTGGTTCACTTTTCTTTCATACTGTTGTTTTTCTTGTATGGTTTTTTCTTTTTATCTTGAAGTTTTTCCTCATTTGATGTTTTTAAATCAAATTTTTATTTTTTCTATAAATTATTTCTGGACAGGTACCCATTTAATATTATTCTTTGAGATAGAAGAGTCTTTTTCTTTATCTTCAGTGTTCTTTAAAGATGAACCCTGGTGTTCCTTGGTGTTCTCATCATGTTTTTTGGTTGAATCATTTCTTTGTCAATTCATTCTTTTTAATGAAAAGTATTTATGTGATCTTGGTGTGGGCTGATGTTGCCTCTAGCTTCAGTTCACTTCCCCCCTCTGACTGGAAACCTCAAACCAAATCCTCCCCCCCCATACACATACTTCTGTAAGTGCCAGCAGTCAGCATTCTCCTTGTCCCACTGTTTCTGCACTCCCAGTGTGCTTCCTTTCCACTCGGGGCAGCAATTCTGCATGCAGCACTTCTAATGCCAGTTGAAATTTCCTGAATATGCCCAAACTCAGAATCCAGATTCCCCTAACTGTCCAGGAGGTGAAAGTTCCTGTGGTTCAGGTTGAGGATCCCTTCAAACCCAGTTAACCCCAGAGGTCCCTTTTGGCTGTTTCTTAGGAGCTAGCCTGGAACTGTTTGAGCTTCAACCAGTTAACTCTGTCCTGAAGTCCTCTTCTGATTTTCTTAGATTGTCCCAGGAGGACCCCTGTCCTTCCCCAAGCCTTATTTATTTTTCACCCAACTATGTTCACCCTTATCTGTAATTTTATTTTATTTATGGGGGAAATCTGATCAGTTTGGAATTTTCTGACCTCCTTCACCATCTTGCCAGAATCCTCCCATACATTGTGGCTTATTAATATATGTGCTTTTGCACTATCAAATTGAAGTAAATCAGTAGCATGAGAATAACAATCTTTATACTATGTCCAAATCCCAAGTCAGGCCACATGGTCTGACAAAGCCCTGCAAAGCCTCATTAAAGTACACTTTCTTTTCTCAAAATGGTCACTGTCCTGGAAAATCTGGATGCATGGTCTCATTAGCTAGCTCACAGCTTTGTAGGTTAATAGCTTTATCATCTATTAATATTTATCAGATCCAAAGGGACAGTCAGTAGAGATCAGCTCCCAGTAGAATAAGATTCCTGCATAATATATGTGATAAAGAAAAATGGGTAGAGGGATGTAGAGGTATGGCATTGACCAAAATGCAAGACTTTTTTCAAAAGTAGTCAAGGTCCTTTAAGACATTTGAAGAGGAAGATGAACTAAAATCACAGCACTTCACAATTTTATTTAGATTCAGCCTTATTAGGATTGTTGCAAGTGTTTTGGTTCGCCTTATCTGTTATTTCAAGCTAGATAATTTTAAATACAGATATGTTCAGTGAATTATTTTAGTCATTTAAAAATATTGGTCTGAGATGTGATTCATAGGTTTCTTCAAACCATCAGTGGGATTCACGTCACAAAAAAGCTTAAGAATCCCTGATCTGATAGGATCCACATATGTATAGATTTCATAAGAACCCAGTCAAGTCTTATCTCTGGCACTACTCCCTATAGTAACTGATTCTATTCAGTTATAGATGCCATTTTTGGAAAGTCATTTGTTTGCTGCCTTAAATAATGATAAAATCTGTCTTTTCAATTTCCAGGAATTGATCCTATGGGGACTGGTCTGTTCTATATGACAGTGCTTCAAATGATTGAAGACAGCCACTATGTAAAATAATTGGGTCAATTTGGGGAACTTTTAAGTTACTTGCAAGTTATAAATCTATGACCTATAATTATATCCCACATAAATCTTCTCTATTCCAGGTTTAAACATCTCTGGTTCCTTTGCATGGTATCATCATGATCCAGTTCACCTTAGGCATAATTTCATTGTCTATATTCTGCTCAAAATGTGATACCTTAATATAAAATCAAAGCAACATGTCAAATGTGGGACAAGAAGAACAAAATATAATGGGACTATTTTATCCTCTACTCTGATTTATTCACCTTTAATAACATCTTATCAGTTAGTCTGGTTGCCTTGTTTTATTAACTTATATTGCTGTACTAAAAATCATCTAATCATTTTTCCACATATTGCATTCAGTCATGTTTTACCTATCCTGTATTTTTTGCTGCTTTTTGAAGCAAAATGTATGATTTCTCATTGATGTTTATTAATTTTTTAATCATGTCAAGCATTGTTTTCAAATAACTATAAACTGTTTATATATATATATATATATAT